>CM076607.1:134781730-134881872 GCA_038502775.1 Hippodamia convergens | reverse complement strand
TTGATGAAGTTGTTCATTCATCATGGATAATGTGACCAAATAACAGCAAGAACATGATGATTTGCACGTGCGCAACTATAAAATTTCAGTTCAACACAGAATCTTACAATCTAGGTATAGAAGGCTGTGCCATCTGAAATAACAAAGTAGGTTTTACTTTGTGACATAAGCGGCAACACCGCAGCACTGAAAATATCTTAGATCGATAGAGATATCTTTCTTGTCTTATGGGGCTCACAGACGTGCATTTCATCCGATTCGAACGGATAAAATGCACGAAGTCTGTTGGCCCCATAAGAAACCAAATTTTCAATGAATTCCTGCTTTCCGTTCTCCGTAAACGTCTAAGTACCCATCGACCGTGTATATTATACCAGCTCAAACCTGTTGAAATTTCACATTCGTTCAACCTGCCGTACATTGAAAAGTATCCATTAGAAAACTATACTGTAAGGAGCATTTTTCATCAGGAGTGAATGCCGCAGATAACAGTCACCTTCATGATTATATGAATTCAATTCCATGTCAGTCAAGAGCCCTCTTCAAAGCGAACATCATTTTGGATTGTATTGAAAATGTTAAAAATGGTTATCGTGGGTTATCCTCTATTACTCTAAGGTTAACCTCGGTAGTTAGACATATGCCGTCGCGGACTTTTCTATAGAACTTTTTGATCACTTCAAAATTGTCCCTATCTTTATATTTTTACACAGCGTCGACTGTAAAGCGATTACCGAGTTTTTCATGAAAAATCGATATTTTTTTCTCATTTCTTCGTTATATAAGAATGAACTCTATTATGACAACCGCCCTAAATAAATGTTCTATTTATAGTGGGAGTTTCATCAACATCGCATTATATTTCAATTAAAAACGGTATTGATAGGTCCGCAACCCCACATTCATAACCTCGTATCGTCGTGTATACATGACAAAACGATGTCGCGTAGATTCAATAATTTTCTTGCTCAAATTCACACTCGTTCAACCTGCTGTAACTTTCAAAAGTATCCATTAGAAAAACTATACTGTAAAAAGCATTTTTCATCCGGAATAAATGCCGCAGATAACAGTCACATTCATTTTTATATTGATTCATTCCATGCCAGTCAAAAGCATCTTCAAATTGACCATTATATTAGATTGGATTGAAAATCTTAAAAATAGGTATCGTGGGTTGTCTTCGGCAGTTATACATATTCCGTCGCGAACGTTTTTATAGAACTTTTCGAGCACTACAATTTGACCATGTTTCTCTATCTCGTATAGTTTACGCAGCGTCGCCCGTAAAAGTCGGGAAAGTACCAGGATTTTTCATGAAAAATCGATATTTTTTCTTATCACTTCGTCATATAGGAATGAACCCCACATGAAAATCCCCAAAATAAATTCTCTACAATATAGTGAAAGTTTCATCAAAATCGTCGTCTGGTTCCTGAGTCCATAGAGAACAAACAAACACACAAACAAATAAACGGACATTCACATTTAATATTTATAATATTAGTATTTTAAGTATTAGTATGGATTAGTATTACTATAGATTAGTATAGACGCATCAGGAGAGGATGTCATAAACGAACGAAAATATTATATTTTGTGCACCACGTCGAGTAAATTTTTTTCAGGTTTTTGATGTGAATTCAAGGGGTAATTACCCACATTACCCGCCTACAACCCCACCTCGTGAATCCGCCATTGCGTTAATTCTACGAGAGAATCAATATAATTTATGAAAGAGTTTTATAATAGGGGGCCCTGAGATTTTGATTCCCTTATTGCTTTTTAGCAAAACGGAATACTGATGTCGCCTGCGTCTCATCAAATTTTTTTTGTTATTGGTTTTTCTAATATTACCCATAAACTACTGACGCTAGAAATTTTTAAAGTAATAATAATCCAAAAAAAAACCCGGGTGCTACAATTCTTTTTTTGTTTTTTCTTGTACGACTATTCCTCTCGAAGTTATGGCCTGTTGAGAATTGCTCAAAAAATTTCGATTTCATTTTGATCCTTCAATTTATTCCAGTAGTAGTATAATTGTATACAATGGTAGTTTAGATATACATTTTCAAAGCTTTCAACAAACTTAGATGGGGAGGGGACGCCAACATGAATTTTTGCCCCGGTCAGAAAAAAATCGTAGATCCGGGCCTGAAATTTTGTTGATTGGTAGTGTTTCGGAATTAGAATCGAAACACACAGAATTGTTCATGAGGTAATCAAAAACTTCAAGATTAAGGATTATGAAGTGAATCAACAGCATGCAAATTACAGGTAGGTTATGATACCTATTAGTCCAAGATTCCAGAGCTGTATGACGTAGCTTATTTTCACATGGCTGATTTTCATATATGCATGGGCGCCCACAGATTTTTTTTCTCAGGGGGGTCCAAATAATGATTTGATGAGGTGCAGGCAAATCAGTATTCGGTTTTGCTCAAAAACAATAAGGGATCAAAATCTCATGAACTCATTTTCACATTTCTGTTTTTTAAATATGTTATTGAGGTAACTATCGAATTATATTTCATTAGTTAGACAAATTGTAGTGACAAACATCCCCTTGATACAAAAACTGTTCAACTGAATAATATTTGTGTTTTGGGGATCTTTAGTCACTACAATTTGTCCAAGTTATGAAATATAATTTGATAGTTACCTCAATAACATATTTAAAATCAGAAATGTGAAAATACGTTCATTCATTTTTTTTTGAACTTCAAAACGTCTGACAAAAGTTTTGGCCCATAGAAAGTGTCTGACACTTATGATACTATTTTAGAAAGAATATTCTACAAAACATATATAAAAATCAGCCATGTAAAAATAAGTTACGTCAGACAGCTCTGGGGATCTTGGACTATATTATTTCATTTCCACATCTCCAAAAACTGACAGAGTGTCTTGATAAATTGTTGCTTCCGCCCGAACAACTAATTTTTTTTGCATGCAACAATAAACATACCTGTATTAATATCACGTGATACTCCAGTTAATGTGCACATTTTTTTCACTTCTGACCCTCAAGTCTGGACCATTTGATTGAGCGAAAATGACAACATTACCATATTTCATTCACAATAACATATTGCCCGTCAGACTTTCAATTGGACTAAACGAGAACTCCGCGAACGCTCTCGTAATTCCATACCTTTTTTGTCGTTGGGTCGCTGGTAGGTGCCAATGTGTTTACGATTTCGATATCGTCAACTATATGATAACGAGTTTCTCTAGCTCAGTAAAGTCTTGGGAACCCAGGCCACAGATAACGTTATCGGTCTTCGTTGAGCACCTTCGAAATTTTAATCTTTCTTGATTTACCGATTTTGTAAACATCTTCTCGATAAGGTCGCGATCGACCTCACCGATCTCCAGTAGCCACTTCCTAAAACGAACACGGGAGTAGAGCTCCTGCAAATTCCATAACAAAGGTTTTGTACCTAGCAGGTATCTATCCCTAATAATGATGCTAGAAAACCAAAAAACGCATTTCGTTTCCTCCGAAAACTTTTGTACCCCTTTCCTGCCATTTCAAATGCTAATCTTGAACAAAACCTGGAGGAAATATTATAACTGGTTTAGAAAAGTTTGTATTTTTTTAGTGGCTGCCGTCATACTCTTGATCATTCTATAGGTTTGCACAGACCATAATTATATTAGGAATTGTAAACTTCTCATAATAGGCCAGCCAAAATCGGCACACAAAATCGCTAAATTAGTAAAACATGATGTATCTCTGATTTTTTAGTATGTGTTTGGACCTACTAGAGCTATGTATACCCATGATTACCATTTTTTTATTCGTTCTCGTTCTACATCCCATATGTGCACAAAACATAGTCGAGAGAACGCCAACACAAAAAAACTCAAAAATTGTGAAAAATTCTCACACCCCAAAAACCTCGAAATGTTTGGAATTGTTTGAGATTCTGCTATATGTCCATCCATTTTTCGATAAAAACTATAATAACCAGTTTTTAAGAACATGAAATTTGTGACAAATTAAGCTCAATCGTTCCAAAACTTGAAAATTTTACTTATACATCTTCTTTAGACTTAGATTTCGTCGAAACCATTGATCTTACGGGTAGAGCTTGTAGAATATAGTTTGTAGGTTGTAGATTAGCTTTTAATTAAGCTCAGACCTCCAACTATACTCTTCTGGAAGTATACATGACTTTTAGTAGTTCCTTGGTCGCAGAAGAGCACGAGCAAATCCACATCCTTTCCAAAGATGATGAAGTAATCATTGGAGCTCTTTTCTGCAGTGCAGTCACAACGATATAGCAGGCTGCGTCTTCTTTTAATATTTTTGTCGAATGCGAAATTCGAAAACGAGCGACTCAGGAGCGAATTTCGGAATTGCCTTCTGCAACGAGTATTAGACGATATTTTCTCTATTCAAGTCAAGTTTAGAGAAATACTCTCGAAATTCAATTAAAAATTCAGATTAGTGACTTTTGTACTGTATCTTGGCAGTTCCCCAAGACACACACGAAATTTAACAGATTACGGAACTTGAATAGATTTGATTTGAAAATTGATAGGATCGGAGGTCAGTATTGATAACCACAAAACGTGTCGATTTTGACTGGCCTATGAAAATAACGTTCACATAAAATATGTACCAAATGAACACATACTCGTATTTCGTATTATTCACCCAAACCTCAGGAAGATCATAGATTGAAATTTATACTTCAACAAACTTGTGATAGAATTTTCCAGAGATCCCCAGATATCCATGAATATATTGTTTTATTTCTTTAGGTTGGGGGTCTGCTATATTCACTACTTTCTATTGTATTCTTTTCAGTATTTCGCAAATTCTTCGATCCCTAGTGTCACCAAAATCTACTGCAAGTGCAGCCCGAATTAAACATTGCAAGCCACACACACGTAACAATATGATCTTGTTTCTTCAAGAAGAATCGTCTCCATGGATAATTACCGGCTATTTGTAGAAAACGTTTTCATCTAATATAAAATCTGTAATAGAGTTGAGTTTCATTGACAACTAACTATAAATTTATAAATATTGTCAAACCAAATGTTGACCTCAACCATATACAGGCTGTCCCAGAAGTCGATGTCGAGCCGGTATCAGGTAGCAGGCTGAGTCAGACTGGTCATCATAAAAATATTTAAAAAAATCTAAGTGTGCATTTTTCAAATTATATTATATTTTCTATTATTCGAAAAAATACACAACCTGTGACGATTCTCTTGTAGTTACAATGTTTTACTTTCTTCAAATTTTATTTTTTCCGAACAGTGCTTCTGTAACCTGTAATCTTCATACTTAGGCCAATTGTCCCAGCTTGAAAAATAATGTCACTTTCTCCCGAACCAAATATTTAAAATTAATATTTCGATCAACTTCAACTGATTGTACTGAAAAAAAAATTGTGTCTGCACCCCAATCACTAGATTTCAAGACCATTGAAGCATTGAACGCGAATCGAATTTATGAATGAAAAATAGGGAAAGTGCATCTACTCGTTATATTAGTTTTACTCTGTTCCAATCAGATTAAATACCTACGTATTAGTTATCCCAAAATGAAGAAGTATTGAATTTTTATGAAAATTCACTGGAAAGTTTGTGAAAAATAACCCAGGAAAAGATGTGGGTACCCGAGTAAATATTTCAATAACTACGTCAATTTACATTTATTTCCTCGCATATGAGGTACAATGTGAGATTTCATTAGACCAAATAGTTTCGCACTCCTTCCGCAGATGAAATACTAATTTTAATGTACCTAGTTAAGGTCCTGGTTAGAAATTAAACGAAACCAGTACGCGAAATGTACTGGTTTAGATTAGATTTAAAATTTAAAACATATAATGAATTGCTAAGGATTGTCTGGTTTTACAATTTAGTTTCTATTCCGCAACAATCGTTGTTATAATAATAATATTGATCCTAGTGAAGAATATTTTGAGAAATGTAATTGTAGCGACATTCGAAACCGCAAATCAACAGTTAAACACAAACGAGGATTGTCAGCAGTTCAAATAAGACATATTGTAAGAAAAAAGAATTCAATGAATTTATGAAATTAGTAAAAGTTGCCGGTCAAAATTCGTATTGTCCTGGTTTAAGGTTAGAGAAAATGGTAACCGTAGTTCATTTCTGAACTACAAAAAGAATCTCTCCAAAAATTTCCAAGTTGCAATCTAGCTTTTTCAACTTACACAGTTTTCATTAATAACATCCGATAGACAATTAGTCAAAATATCGCCTGTTCTAACCATTATAAAGATCAAATCAACGCACTCGACTGATTTCAAAATCAATCTTCGACTGCTGTACCAATACCAAATCCTGCTGTCTCAACATTTCTTCGACAAAATCACTTTCACTTCGCTTCGATTCATGGAGGTTGTGGTTCAACTGTGCCGAATAAAAGCAAATATTACTGTCCGAACCATTTGATAGCGTGCCACGCTTCTGTACCTACTATGGGACAATAAAAATAATGTTCCGAATATTACGTAACTTTACAGGATGCTGAGACTTGGATCAATTATATGTAATCATAATATTTTGTAGTTGAAAGGAATTTGGCATTTTGGAACGAGGGACGAATGGAATACTTAGGATGGATTTTATTCTAACACAACAAACTGCTGAAACTAAACGGTTTTTTGTCTTCATTCTACGAAGTTACAATTTTATTTGTGGAATCTCTTATATTTCACAAGAGATGGATAATAAATTTAGAAACTTTCCCAAATTCTGTTAGATTTAAGGAAGGATTGGGGTCATGGTTCCAAATCGAATCAATTCGAATTCCGTAATCTGTCAAATTTCGTCACATCAACTGCCCAAAATACAGTACGAAAGTACTATTATTTTTTTCGAAAGTATTTCACAACCTTGACTGAAATAGAGAAAAGTGCAGAACGCATTGATATTCTTACACGAATTCAAAATTCAAAAACGACCCACGAATTGGCGATTTTTTGGAAAGTTTTTGGAAGAATCTCCAAGTTGGATAATTTTTGACACCATGACCATGTCCGTGCACAACTCCAATTAGGCTTAGTTCAGATGATCGCGCGATAACGCGCGATTCCCAATCGCGCAACTAGAGATCCTTTCGACTGGCGCATTCAAAACTGATGTCTGTTGGACCTGAACCTTTCTGTGGGCTCGGAAAGAACCAGTAGGTATAAGAAAGCGGTCCAACAATGGGAAGCGGTAACTATTCCAATTGGATAATATTTTGAAATCTCACATGTTAAGTAAATTGTTTGACCAAAAAATTCCTTTTCTCAAGAAGTTATCAAGCCTGAGTTCTAGCAATCTATAACGATAAATCTATACATATAGTGTTTTAACTCATGTTGAAATTTCCTAACGCCAAGAAACATTTTTCATTCGTCCAATCTACATTAATTGTGGGTGTTCCAGAGTATGTTACTTCTTTTCCTCAAGTAATTACAAACTTTCGTTATAGAAAATATCAACGCGACAGCACGAGTGTTTTTATATCCAACAAGATGATTACCCTTGCCACTCACCCTGAGAGAATTGAGGTAAATGTAGAACGATGGCGTGTATTCGTCGATGATCGCAAAAAATGACCACACGGAAAAAACATTTTCGTTGCAACTGCTTCATATTGCAACAACAAGGATGCCGGATGGATTTATAAACATTATATCCATGAAAGGAACCCGCGATTGCAGTATTATCGAATTGGAGATTAAGAAGTGGAAAAATTAGGAATAATGCAGGCTTTTGTGCGATTGCAATGAGCAACATAAACAATGTGTTTCACGTTTACTGTGTTTTTATTATTAGACGACTATTTTCGCATTTTAATGCCGATAAAAGGTGATGATCTAGAAAATCATAGTCTAAAATATAAAATAGGTATTCGATGGTTTCATGACTCGTGGGAAGATCGAAGATATGGGAAATGTATTGTGGGACACCGATAGTGTGGTACATCTCTATTCATTCTTTTGCTTCTTTTAGCTCTATATCTAAACAATTTTAGTGTCTAGCAGAAGAAAAAAACAAAATAATTGATAGAATGATTTCAAATTTTGAAGTTCCGTCACCCTTTATTATCGCCTTCCTTCAATGTTTCTGAAATCGAATAAATCGGATAAATGAGTTTCATTACAGCACTGCTTTTAGTACTATAATGAACTCATTATACGATACTGAAATAGAGAAAAGCCAATTAAACAATCAAACCTGCTCTATTTAGCGATTTTGTGTTGTTAACGAATTATGAAATGCTTTTTCAATATTTTCGAGAAGAATATACGGATATGATTCTCAGATATGGTTTTTGTGAGAGCAATATTCCAGGAAATCTGTAAGAGAATACGCAAGAAAATACCCTAACCGCAGAATTTCCCATCATACGCTTTTTACAAGAATTTATAGACAACTTCGTGAGAAAGGTAATTTTGATATAAAAGTTGATCGTACCCCAAGACAAATGAAGAGAATACAATCCTAGAACTATTGTCAGAAAATCCATCTACCAGCAATACGCACAGAGTACGCAAACAGATGAGATTCCCCAACAGTAGGGTACATAAAACAAATGAAAAAAAAACATAATGCATCCCTATCATTGACAAATTTTGCAGAAATTAGAACAAGGTGATGAAATTCTAAGGCTTTTTATCTATCACGGATCTTAAATTTTGCTAGTGCGATTCTGTTTTTCAATTTGGGAAAAATTTAAGGAAGGCAGTCGTAAAGGGCGAGAAAACTATAAAATTTGAATAAGTTCATGAATAAGTTCCAGATTTATTGAAGGAAATGTTTATTGATCACCCTGTGTGACGGTGCCACAACCAGATATTTAGAATTTTTATTATGAATTATTTCTTTGTGGTTACAGGATGTTCCAATATTCACAAAAATAGGAGTTTAAAATTTTCCCCCAAACGAAGGCAACATGATGACATTAATTGAAAGTATTCGTTTGTCGCATTCCTCCTGGGGCACCCTGTATATTGAAATATGAATGTTACGAATTTATTTAAAATAAGAGTAGGTATAATATTTCTCAACATCAATATGAAACTAGAAACTGCATCATTCATTTTTCAAACCAGTGTAATGAACAGACAGAACTTTTTTCATCTTAATATTTCTTAATTCGGTTACTTTTGTGTAAAACATGAGCGGATATAGATTTTTCTCGTGAGGTAGTGAGGAAGGGGGATAGATGGTGTTATAACGAATAATGCATACCGAATAGCGGGAATCATTAATGTAGAAGCCAATTTTGGCACACTTGTAGGAAAAGGTGTCCTTAAAAACACACCAAAAGTACTTTTTCAGTTGATAACTCGAAAAATGCTGAAAATTCTCTTTAAAAAAGGTGCCGTACACTTGGCTAGTATCGTTGCATAAAGAGAAATAGAAGAAACTAGGTGTGTACCTGATTTTCAGCCAATTGACTAATGGCAAGGCATGTTAGTGGTATCAAAAACATTGAGAGTTACCCAATTATTTCCCAAAGAATGTTGATATATGTTACGAAGCTATTTGAGATAAAATGAGATTGACTTCAATTTATTTACTATCGCCTACAAGAATGTGAAGAAACTGGTATAATCGAAAGTTGTCTTCATGAAACGAAATTTATTTATTATCATCTGCAAGAATGTAAAGAAATAGGTATATAATCAAAAGTTGCGTCTATTTATTCCAAAATGTTATGGAAAGCTTCAACAGTTTCTTCAGCGTTTGTTGTTCATTTTGTTTTCTTTTCGAATTTTATACAGATTGCCCTTATGTCCTAGTGCATATATCAGTTGCATTCTCAACTTACCACGGCTTTCCATATTTTCCTGATCTTGGACATTAGGTAATCTCTTCCATTTCATGAAATTTCAAAAAATTTAAAAAACTTTACAGCATTTTGCAGATGACTAATTGACAACCAAAACTCAAGTCACAGAAAATATTGTAGAAAAGTATTCGACATGAGGAAACAGGCTACATAACTTCAGGTTGAGCCCTGAAATTTTTTTATCAGAGAAAGTAATGCACATGCAATAATTAATCATTGTGATTGAAGAGATAGTTTGTCCTCGACCATTGAATGATATACATATATTGATGAAAGAATCTATTAATCATTATCTCATTAATCGAACCAGTAGATAATCGGCGTTTCTAAAGAAAAAGAACAATTTGAAAAAACAAAAAATTCTTTGCCTATGAATATATAGGTGCGTATCCTATAAATGAGTACCCCACAGAATACTCCAAATGTATATAGATCATCGGACCATCGACTTGATGGTTTTTTCATGCTCAAGAGCACGCTTGCCCCTACATGGAGAAATTAATACCGAAAAATATAAAAGACTGCAGTCACTTCTGAAAAGGAAATCAGAATAAGGCTTTCAGCCGAAAAAATCGAAAGTTTTTGATGCCGAAGAAATGAAAATATTTCTTGCTGAAGCTTGTGATGAAAAAAAATCTTGCAATGAAGGTAAAAAAGGTAACATTGTGGCTTCATTTGAATAACATTAATCAAATATCATAACCTGTAATCAGGTTTCTAATGACAAATGGTGAATATGGGAGCATGCGAATAAATTCCCCTTTAATTTTTCATTATTTTACTCGCCGTCAGAATATTTTTTGCTTGGCAATTCACTAATCACAATCGTTCCTATATTTTTAATTGTGAAGCGGGCTATGATCTTAATGTTAATGTTAAGTTGGAGAATGTCTTAAATAAGTGGCCACAACCAGTGCTCTCACCCTACTCAAATTTTTGATATTCAGAATAGTTTTTAATATTTGTTTAATTCTTCTCTTGAACTCTTTCGTTCACTTCATAAAAATATGATATTCCATTAGGATTCATGGGTTAGATGCTTAGCAAAACAAACGATCATTAATGGCGTGAATTAATTTGTCGGCATTTGATTAATGATTTGTGAAATCAGTTACCTGTATAGATTTCAAAACTGTTACTTAATGCTAGATGATAGTGGGGTTGCATTGAACCGCAACCTCAAGTAGTATTGTGCATTGTACCCCTCATCTGAGCTGTTCTCGACACTATGTAGTTTACAGCTCGCTCACCAGTTGCAGAGAGTTCTAACAAATTCCAGTATCTGTGGTGACTTCATGGTAAAATCCTGCTTCTGCAAGTTTTTTTTGCAAACCATTTTCTGGGTTGATTAGCAATGCCAAGGAATTCTGAAACCAGGTTATCCTGATTTTCTGAAAAATTTTATTGTCTGTCACTCCGTCTCCGAAACAGAATTAAAAATGGAATGAAAATTTCGATTAGAGCAAGAATATACGTAAGAGGCTCTATATTTTTTAATTAATTTTGATTCAGAATGGTAGTGAAAACGATAAATATTTTCAAAAAAATGTATAATCCTATCAGAATATATTTCAATTGATTGGTAATGCGTAATTTAAATTCTCAATGCGGAATCTCCACACGTGACATTCTCATTAGATGTTTCCAGTTTTTCCACAGTTGTCTCTGGTTTCCATATGCGGCAGTGCACCCCCCCCCCCCCTGGAAGCAAATCATTAATGGGGTGAAGCATGGTAAGACTGAGATACCTTTTAGACCTTACAGTTTTGAAGGAACGTAAGAGTGATCTAGATTCAACCAGTGTTCTGGTTCTTTTCTTGAAACTCTTTCTTGAAGGTACATTTAACTATACCACATATACTTGAAGCTTCTGCACCAATGAAAGTAGTTTGTGCTCCTTTTCTGTCAAATGTGTTGGCCTCTATCACTTTCCTTTGATTCTGGAGTGACTGCGAATCCAGACTAATCAGACCTTTTTGTTACCCATGTCTATTTTGTTGAGTCTCTTTGGCACTCTCATACCTTTTAAAATAAATTACATGAGGGCTAAGTATTTTAATGGTAGGTTGTCTATCACTAAGTCACATTTCCGATGGTTTCTTTATACGTTAATTTCTTCACATCTTTTATATTGCAATACAGTATATCTCATTTGTTCAGAGCTAAGCTCCATAAGCCTGAGGAGTACCTACTTATCCTCTCCATAAAAGGGAAAAATACCCCTCCTTGTGAAGTTCCATTAAAGATTTTTATATTGCGTGGGTTTGGTTACCAACCAGTGTCTCAGCTATTCCTATTGGTGACATCGCATACATCCCTTAATAATTGTTGTGTTGTTGATTCGCAATTTTAGTGCCATCACGAATCACGACCAACATATGCATTGTGTTGAAGGTTTGTTCCATATCGTCCATATCCGATGGAATTCGGTTGAGAGTCCTAGTTGTGAGTGTGGGGAAAATGAGGAGACTATAGAACATCTTATAAATAGTTGTCCCATTTATAAATTTCGAGATGGTTTCAAGGCTATACATAAAGTAACGAATGCATTTCTAAAATGGGTGGTTAATTTCAAAATTATTTGATTTTTTCTGAATATTCGGTTTCTTTTCTGCTTTTTTCTTTTTTCATTTCAGATTAAGAATCGCGAGCCGTTTTTGGGAAGAATCTATCGACGGATAACATGCAGATGATCTCACACTGATGTCTTTCAAGATTTTTCCTGATATTTAATATTTTATGTTATTTTTTTTACGGGGTGGCAGGTTTTTTCGGCTGAGGTTTTTTTCCCTGGCTCTATAGTATCATATGATACTAGTGATGATAGTATCGTATGATTCTATAGTATCATACGAAGAATGTTATGATACCCCGTTCTTTTTTTACCTCAGCTTAGGTACTTTTTGTTTCAACATTTATTGTATTATTTTAGCTCTCTATTTTCATAAGAATATATATATATATATATATATATATATATATATATATATATATATATATATATATATATTAATTTATTGGGCAACACAATAAAAATTGTTCACTGCACTTAATTCTGACGATGCATTGTACTATAATTTCTTGAGTTGGAACAAACCTATTATATTGTACTGGAAAATTTTGATCTCTTTCCTGTACAGGATTTCCTGTGAAAATGAAACCACAGAAAAAAACAGTACAGAAAAATGTTTATTCGAAAAAAATGGAAATTTATTAATTCGTTACATGATAATAAATCATAAGAAAAAATTGAGAAAAAATAGAGGGTGGCACATTTTTTGAACCAGCATACCATGATGCAAGTGATATAATTTGAGAAAAATTAAAACTGAATTCTGTCTTTTTCGGTTATCTTTATGAATTGTGGTAGATCCGCAATTGATGATGTTTTGGTGGGGATACATTAATATGGTGATGATTTTAAAACCTATACCCCTGGTTCAATGTCTCTAATCTCTAATTGTCACTTACATTACATTAATTCTCATCTGAATGAGATCTCAATCATCCTTCTCTTCCAGTTGTTTGACCATATCGTCTTCCAAGTCGCTGTCCTAACTTTTATTGGAAGGAATTGAAAAAGTCGCCTTTCTCAATTTCATCGTTACCTTTATCTACTGTAATCCCGCCCAAATCAAATGAAAAATATTCACTTCTTTTACTCATTATCACTGCGATATGGTGGTACCATGTTTGAACACCTAAGATTATGATTCAAGACTCACTAAATTACAGTAAAGAACCACAAAAAATACCCACATACCTTCAAAAGTCCTGTACACTATAATTCACCACTTT
This sequence comes from Hippodamia convergens, assembly GCA_038502775.1. Lineage (NCBI taxonomy): Eukaryota > Metazoa > Arthropoda > Insecta > Coleoptera > Coccinellidae > Hippodamia > Hippodamia convergens. Next base: position 134,868,233 of record CM076607.1, on the reverse strand, counting down.
TCTGAAGGATCTTTCGAAAGAATAACTTAGTCAAATTAAAAGAATATTGAGCAAGCAGTGACAGGATGATGACAACACTACACATTTCTTGAGTAAACAACCAATATCAGTCAAAACAAATGGTTCAATGTTACTTTCTGTAACAGGCTTGCTATAGTGGTGTACAGTCTATCCGTACTACGTATGGGACTGAATATATGGTGGTTTATATTTTACACCACCTTACTTAACCCATACACAAAAAGTGTGTTTCAAAATTAAGTTTACACTTCAATTTTGTATTTGGGAAGTTCATTGTTGAGCTAGAACCATCAGAAAAGTATCAATTTATATATCGTCGGTCCTATGCCAAAGTCCCGAATGTGCTTTTTTGATACTCCGAGAAAAACGTGTTTTAAAAATTGAAGACAGTGCTATAAACATAGATTTCTTTTTGTGGTACTAGGCTAGAAGTAGAAGAGGGAGATAAGCAAACTCTTTCGGGATTTTGGGATTGATACCATGACTATAATCGCGATATAGTGCATATAGGCGAAAAGCACATTCGTGACTTTGGCATTGTACCGACGATATTATTTTGATCTTCGAAAAAGTTCAAAAGGACACTTTTTTGATCCTAAATTTGAATAGTTTTTAACATCTTGGCAATGAATCATCCGCCTTGTTGGGTTCTAATTTCAACGCGTCAATTAATCATTCTCTATTTTTTATTCTAAATATTTGGACAAGTAATATTCTCAACAATATTCCAATCAGGACACACAAGATTAATGAATTCTATGGGATATTCCCTTCCAGAAATTTTTTTAGATCTTCATTGTTTCTAAAGAATCTATCATGATGAATGGACAATCCTTTTCAAACAAAAATACAATATCTTTACAGCAAGATATAAACTGAACAATGAAATCATTTCTTTATGGTAAAATCATTGAAAGAAAAGGCCTCAATTTCTTTCTCATTCTTAAATTCAGCTTTATCAATTCTAGAAGATGGGCTTCCAGTTCTTTGAAGCCAATTTTTCCTGAAAAAACATTCATGACAACTTTGAATAATATAAACATTCATAAATTTACATTTTGTTTATATTATCAATTTCCCCTTGAATTGTTCCTTCTACAGATCCACCACTTGTATTTCTGCAATATCCTTTCAAATTGAGATTCTGAGCTTCTTTTTGGGTATACTGAAAATCCATGATATTAGAAAAAAGACTCTTAGGCTGAATTTATATGCTGGCTGGTAACTTTAGAATTTTCCTCAACCTGAGAATTGAAACAAAGAGATACAATGCTAACGTTCATACTGAGACCTGAACTTGAGGGGTTAGGATTTTAGGAAATGAGTTACTAGTCAGCATAAGTTCGCCCTTATGCTTATGGAACTTATTATGACTGATAATGTGGATTTCCCAATAGTGCATACTTTTCTAAAGAAGACACCTGAAAAATCCTTATTTAATAATGATTTGTGTAATGAGAAATCAGCAGAAATTACCTTGAACAATTCCGAATACTTCAAAATCGACAGAAACTAATTTCCCAGACATTTTTCCAATGTATACTAACAGAATGAAGAAGACCGCACAACCCACCACAACTGAATTGGACAATTGCACATAAATCATACAATCATGAAATTGTTAATAATATGCACTATTGAATAATCACCATGTCAACATGATTATGATTGTTTATATTTGTTTTGTTCAATCCATAGAAATATTGGCGAATCCAAAAATCTAAACACCCTCTATCGGCGAAATATCGCCCTAAGAAAACAAGTATACTTTGGAGTAATCCAGTTCAAAATACATGGTTTGTCATATAAATCAGTGATATTTTCGTTTAATATACGATGACTGGTGTAAATATTAGGTTTTCTGAATAGTAGAATTGATGCTGAGAAACTATCGAAAGGTATTTATACGAGAATTATAAGTTAACATAAGATTATTCTCAAATTCATGTGTTAAATTTCAGGTTAGAATCTATATTGAAGCTGAGCAGAAAGAAATAAGAAGATTCATCTGAATATTGGCCAGTGGAATAATATTTTCATTCTGAGTGAATGAATTATAATGCCGTTGATATATTGAAAAAAGAGAGGCTTGGGTGAGAAGATTGAAGATGGGAAAAATGTTTGTTTCATCTCTTCATTTTCAGATTGATAACCTTGCCATAGGTCTGTTGTAAAGAATTTTGTGAATATTTCATAATAGTTTGTTTATCTTTTCAGGTTCAAAATTTCAGCAAATGGAAGCTCCTGAGCTTAAAGCTACTGCTGTGACTTCTCGAAACTTGCAACGTAGTTAATATCCAGAAGAAATGAATAGGGCTTGTATGGCCCAACATAAATTTAGGAGAGAATCCAGGAATGATACTCTTAGGGCTAAACATATAATTTCTCAATCAACAACTCATTGTACTCATTTCCATGATTTTGAAAGTGGTGTGTAAATCAAAGAAAAAAATGCTGCAATATTGTCTGCTTTGAGTAAAGAGGAACAATCTGCTGTGCATGTGCTATTCAAAATGCAATCTGACATTTGAAAATGCAGAGGAAATATCCAAAGACAATGGGACAAGTGAACACTGGTGATTTGATGTGAAATTTTGTTAATGCCTTCAAAAATGAGAAAGAATTGAATCTCTGACTGAATTTGCAAACGCTTAGTTTGGAAGATTATAAGTTTTCAAACAATTAAAATTTTTTAAGTTTTTTATATATTCTCAAAGGTTTGTTCTATGTTTATGTCAGCATTTTGTTTCAGTCGTTTCACTTTGACTTGGCAATTACATACATCTCTCCTAATTTTTTGTATCATCTCTGGCAAATTTTCCATTGTAAACAAATATTTTATCTATATTTAATTGTTATCTTAATATTGTGTGATGAAAGATTTAGGGTCGGTTTCACAAAACTTTAATTGTGTGATTGAAAAACCTTACGTAAATTAGAACCAATCGAATCACAGTGACTTCAATTAATTAAACGGTACAAACAAAGTTTTGTGAAACCGACCAATATACAATTTTCATTTTAAAATCACAAACAAAACACAAATAAAGACTGGAAAAAATTTCAGAATCGTTTATTCATTTTGCTACATATGATTGAAGAAATGATTAAATGAAATGTTCTTGATCAAATTTTGTTCGTAATTTTCATGAAAGGGAGCACCCACTTTCAAAAATGATTTGGAAAAACTTTAATTGACAATGAAGTCGTATGTTTCCAAATTCAACAGATTCATCTGAACCTGTGTGCAGCACGAATGATTCTGCTTCAATTGGATATCATTTCGAGGTAGTACCATTTATTTACGAATTCTGCAGAATCTCATGGATCTAGGAAATACTTCCAAATATATTATTCTACGTCATTTGAGTAATCCCAACAAGTGTCATACATATTCATTTGACCAAATAATTGTTCTTACAAGTAATTTAAACATATTTGCATAAAATTTTTTCATCATTCGTAGTGAAAACGAGTTGTTCTTCTGAATTCACCACACTTAATGTACAATCAGAAATGCATTAACACACACTACCATCTTAAAAAGCCTTTAAATCACTCTTAAAGTGAAAATCTATTCATTTATTTCACAAAATGGTATAAATATCCCGTTGTCATTCAAAAATTTACAAAAAAACCCCTAGCGCCACTCAAGCTGGTGGCTAAATTTCGAACCTAGAAAACAAGTATTTACAGCGCCCTCAACGGTAGTTGGATTCGCCAATAAACGATTTGTTCAATCATACACCAAAATATAAACCTACCATCTACCATACAATACGTCTACCACTTAAAGTAGCTCTATTTTCATTCATTTTTTTTTTCATTTGATGAAAATGTCAATTTATTAATATGGGAATCACAGAACACTAATGGAAATCATGAATCATGGGATGGGACCGGTTAAGAACTAATACGTCATACGACATTCACTTTAACTCACTGATATTCTTAATATTACTAATTAACGAAATACTTCCACATCTGTATTAAAATGATATCTCACCAATGAATGAAACTGAAAAACTAAGGACTCGAGACTCTCTGATTAGTAGTTCTAAGACGTTAGTAGTTTATATAAACCCCGATTGTCAAAATCAGCTGATTCTGAAACTCTGCCATCGTGAGTAGAATGTCATGTGTTTTATCGCATCTGACAGTTTTGCTCTCAAGAGATATCGGTTTGTGGTGGTAAGGATAACCGTGCAAGACGAATAGCTGTCGAAGAGAATATTCAGTTCGTTTCTGACCGCTATGGTATTTGTTTGGGTGGTGTTTAATTTAAGTGACTAGTGAAATGGTGACTCTGCCTACGTTACTAATGACCGCGGTAGAATTTTCAAACTTTTTCTCGATCTTCGCGATCCTCTTGGTGTTTTTTGCTATGATCATGTTCATCACGAAGTGAGTATTATGTTTCTATAGAGCGATTCTACTGCTATAGACGCTTTTTCTTCACCGCATCTTCATTTCCATCTCACGCACCTCGTATTACTTTTGTATATTTGTGGCTTTTTATGTACGATTCTTTATTTTCGAATTGTGGTATTTTACTTCTTCTCTAACCTTATCAGACCCTAGATGTAACAATATGTTGCAGTTTATTTTTTCCAATAATTCTTTTCCGAAGCTAACAGCTTGAACCTTTACTTATATTTCAATACATTGTGAAAGGCTTCTTAGGGTCCCGGGATAAATATGAAACAGTCTTTCATTTTTAGATCCCAATGAATTCATTGAGGAGAACGGTTATTGTTCTGAGTAATTCAATTTCATAATCAAATGAATTACAAGAGAGTGCGGACAAAAGTATTTTTTATACTTTCGTTGTGATTTATTGTTCCGTCATTTGGTAATAACCATTTAGTTACGGTTTTTTTAATTAATAATTAATTATATAATAATTATATATATATATATATATATATATATTATTCTATGATTAACTTTATCCTAGTTTTGATTATATTAGGCTTATGTTCTTAGGGGAGTCTGTCATGTTAACAATAAGGCTGTTTCCTAGTTTTACCCTTTTTTAAAAATGAGAAATAGACGATCCCGAGGACGATCCTTCACAATGTTGTATTTTTGTTTTTGAAACGTATTTTTTAAATGAGAAATATGTTGTGCTGAAAATTTCTTAAAAAATTGCATAACATGTAACATCAAAATCAAGAGAAATCTCCTCGGAAATCTCATAGGTTGCCAGGTTTTCAACTCTTCATCAATTTCAATACTGAAAAATAATTATTTTTTGTGATTGTTGAAAGCTCATAACCTCGCTCATAACTATTGAACAATGGCCTGAGAGTTTTTGTCTACATTCATAATAATCCCCTGCAATTTTCGACAAGGAATTATCCCATCAAAACCTTGGCACCTATTTGGTATCATATAAAAAACATTTGAAAAAAACAATACTTTATGCTCGACTAAATGTTATTCTATAAACCTTCCTTCTACACCCGTAGAACCTTTAACCCTTCTTCTTATTATTTCTGCAACAATATTCTTCGATTGAAAATATTGAAATTTAATTCATCATTTTATTGATAATGTCACCCAATTTCTCTTTCATGTACAGAAATTAACGCAAATCCACGCTATTGAATCTACAAATTGATTTAGTAAGAAAAGTCAACCATACAATAATTTTTATGTTTTTCGTGTGAACTGAATTCTGCTGCTCTTAAAACGACTGTATTCAATATTGTGATAGGACCTTACTTACATTTAAATATTAAATCATATCTTTATCTCCCGGCCAGAGTTTCAGGTAATGAAGTTGAACTTATACGTTCAGATGGTCCTTAATTAAATCACTCAATTCCAAAAGTCTATCAATCGTTGAAAATTATCTTCTATCTTTAAAATCCCAATTGGCCATCATATAATAGATGTCCTCTGCAGACAATTGACTGATGCCGAGACTGATGGAAGAAAGGGTACTTACCAGATAGTCTAGATCCCGGTCACATACGGAGATCCTCATATTCATGAACTGTTTTAATGCGGTCAAGAGCAAGGCCATTAATTTGATGGAAACGTTCGTCACCGCGATTCCATTTTCGGTGTTGAAACAAACGCAATTGTCAATTTAATCACTGCAATTTCTTAAAAGTTTACCACGATTGTATCATTGACCCAACTATCCATTTGTGCTTTTTTCCAACTTTCAGGGCCTCGGATTTTGTTCAATTGTGAACTAGCGAAAAGGAAATGTTGCACAACTGTCGGGTTGTTCTTCATTTTTAATTTTTATCTACTGTCACCGTTAACTGTTCAATTACATTCGGAGCTTTGAAAAGGTTCGAAGAACTTCTATACATTTCCAAGCATTTACACATATTTGCCATCATTGCCATACATTTTTCACAATGACCTCAAAGTATTCGGGTGGCCGATAATGGCCTCCTCATCCCCTTCCTTTTCGAGATATCACCCTTAAAAGGTGGTGAGTAAAATTCAGTTTTATTTTTTTTCTAAATCCATGATACGTAGACTACGTTCGTGTATTTTGGCTGGAGGTGGTCATTTCCCGATTTTATTATGAATTCTTCCAAATTTGACATCTTCATTGTTTTCCGTTCATTTTTTAAAAATGATTATGAAATATGGTTCAACTATTGGTTTACGGAAAAAAATTAATTTATAATTTTATTTCATGAAACTTCATCTTGAAAAAAGGTTTTGATATGAAATAAAGTAATGGTTGCTAATTTCATCATCGTATAATCTAACAGAAATATTGAAAAAATACCTGTGTTTAGTTCTTTGCGAGTGCACGGAAATTAAAGAATTTCAAGTTGTAGCTTTACTGAAATTTTAGAAAGAAAATAAAAACTGAATTGTAATTTTGATACAGAAAAGATCCATCTTAATTTCATATGAGCATTTACCTCCTGAATTTTTTCGCATGAACTTAAGAACACTGTATATAATATTAAGTTAAACTATTCCTGTATATTTCGATCGCTCTTCTCAATTCTTAATCGAGATACCGCACAAATTCTACGAAAATGGGATATCTGTACATAATAATTTTCTTTCCACCAATCCTCTAGAGATCATTTGCTAAACTCTAGCTTTATACTCACTTATTAATGTAAAGAATCAAATAATTAAAAGTCCACAAATTGTATTGATTAGGAATAGGTTCAGTTTCATCATCATCTTTCAAACAAGCAATAATTAAAGGAATACGAGCACCCTGTTGAAAAAGTGCGATACTATGCCGTCCAGCATCACGTGCACTATTGACCCTCTAGTTATCCCGACTTGACGTCCATAAAAAAAGTTTCAGAAAAATAGAAGACTTTCCATGAAATATTTCAAAATAAATCAAAATGCTGCATAGGTATCATTATATTCTCTCCGAAAAGAGCTGATAAATTTAATTTTTTCAAGATTGCCGGACTTTTGCAAGTTTCGCAAAGAACTGCACCGTCATAATTATCGAATTCTCATTAATTTCATTGGGTGGTCGAATTCTTTTGTCACGCATTGTGTTTGGATCATCCTACTGAATATTTGTCGTTTCAACCTACAGGGAGGTTCAGCAAGCATTCGGAGACCCACGGATAGAACAAATCTGGTAATTACCCTAATCTATAAATGGATTCTACCCTGGGAAAGATAGTTCAAAAATAGATTACTCGGAAATTTATTATCAACCCGTCTAGAAGTTGCGGTTGTTGTGACCGAGGTGAATTTCATGTTCTTGTTGTGGCTTTCAATTTAAAAATACTTTCCTTGTATGAATACATGAGATATTTCCACCACCCCACCACCGTATTGAAATATCCATATCCCATTATAACTTCAATCAACATATACAGGGTGAGTCGGGAGGAACGGAACAAACTTCAGGTGTGTATTCTACAGGTCGAAATAATTTAAAAAAACTCATATGTTGTTATCCGATTCTCATTTTTTTTCAAACTATGTATAGCGTCATTATAAAAAAACAACATTTTCTACATTAAAATAGTTTTATTTATAGCATTATTTTAATAAATGCTCAAAAATCCCGCCATTAACCTCCAAACACATTCGACTTCGTCTGCGATGGGCTCTTGTTGCTTTTCTGATTGATTCGTGTCTTTTTTTAATAAGCAATGCCGCATTTCTAATGCGTCGAATTAGGGCATCTCGAGTGTTAACTTTTACTTTGTATACCTCGTTCTTGATCCAGCCCCACAAACAATAGTCCAGTGGTGTGAGGTCTGGAGATCTTGGAGGCCAACTAATAGGACCACCGCGACCAATCCATTGTCCGCGAAACTCTTGATCTAAATATTGTTTGACCTGACGAGCGAAATGCGCGGGAGCTCCATCGTGTTGATGATTCATTTGCATTCGGATGTTTAGAGGAACGTCCTCCAGTAATGCTATTAACTCATTTCGCAAAAAAAAAGTCATATTCTAATTACCCTATAGTTTGAAAACAAATGAGAATCGGATAAAAACATATGAGTTTTTTAAAATTATTTCGACCTGCAGAATACACACCTGAAGTTTGGTCCGTTCCTCCCGACTCACCTTGTATACTTCACGTTTTTCAGTACACCAGCAGGAAGATATCTGGATTTAAAAAATTGAATATTTACATTCATCACGTAGAAAAATTATTTCAATATATCATCAACATTCCCCTCCTTCTCGGAATGATTGTCGAATTAAGATGTGGGTGAAGTTAATGTTTCAGAAATCAACACAACTTTATGAAACTCAAATCTGTAACAGTTTCATTCGCGATAAGAACAAATTCAAAAACATTGAACTGTTGGCGTTCTATTGAAATTTGTTTTAATTCATATTCTTCATAATAAGCAAGGCCGTAGCTGGAAACAATTATCGACTTGAGCACTAGAAAAATATCGCTGAGTTTACGACCAATAATTGTAAAATAATATAATTTCTTTATTGCAGTATCGTAATGAATTCATTACAGTACTAAAAGTAGTGCTACAATGGCGCGCATACGGGTAATAATCTCAATTATTTTAAGAAAAAAATTGTACGCCACTGAGATATTTCAAGCTAACAATCATTTTTGATGACTATAAAATTCCAAATTGCATATTAGAAAACGCGTAAGAACTATAACTACCTTCTGAAACCAATATCTTTGCTAGTTTCAGAGTAATAAAGGAATAATCAGTTGTTAAGTGAAACTTTAACACCCTGTATCTCGGAAAACGAAGCATATGCGGACAAAAGTTATATAGCATAATGTCCTTATTTTTCATGCAGAATCACCTTCTGAAGTTTGTCGCACTTAGTTACTAACACCCTGTGCATAATTTGAAAACGTCTTCTTCAATATTGTTCTTTCTTCCCCAATAAACTTATGGAATCAAAATATTTAATAAGACTAGAGTATGAATTACTCTATGGATAGCTAATAAGTTAAAGGAAATGTACACAAAATGAACGTATGAATTAAAAATACCTTTGAATATGCTGTAAAATAGAGGTCCCATTCGGTTTGAAAAAATTGAGAGCATTTTCGGTGAAATCAGAAAAAGTATTTCTGAAAAAGTTTCCCCCGTCTACGGCTTTACTAAATTAACACGGGAATGAAGAACAATACGTTTATGAAAATTTGTACAAAATGCCACTCATAACATCGAATTTTACGTTTATTCCAATTCAGGAGAAATGTATGGAATATCGCTCACTTCTTTATGGCGAAATCGTTGAAAGAAGTGGAAGTTATCTGTTTCTCGTTTCTGAATTCAGCTTTCTCTATTTTGGACTTGGGACTACCGGTTTTTTGAAGCCAAACTTTCCTGCAATTGAGAGAGAGTATATTTGTAAATTATCGCAAGGAAAAATAGTATTTCCTCACTCACATCATGTTTACTTTGTCCATGTCGCCTTGGATAATACCTTTAACAGTCCCTTGTTTGGTGTTCATGCAGTAACCTTTCAGATTTAATACTTGGGCCTCTTTCTGAGTGTGCTAGAAGGAAGATTCGAAGTATTTCATTTCTGACTAAATAAGAAATTGTGGTAATTTGGCACCTGAGGCACACATTTTTTGACCGAAATATTTTAAGAACCCCTGGAAATTTCCAAGGTTTTTCAATCTCTTGCCTCGTTGATTGAGTAGAGAATGTTATATGTAGATGTAGTATGTTTTCATTTGTCCCCTTTTTTTCCAACAGCTTTGGAAAACGGCTCCAACCGCGACGTGCGACACTGCATTTCTTAGTAAACCCTTCTAGAACGTATAAGAGGCTCTCTGCATAATTTTGTCTTTTCGCCAATCTCAATGTTTTTCAATATCTTCCAATTGATTGTGTTCTCTCTCTGTATGTAACTGAAGGAACATCATTTTCCGCAAGATTCTCCAGGGATCGATTGAACAAGTTTTACTTCCGAGCTAGATTTAAATCGGGAAGAGCTAATGACATCGACATTACGATCAGTCAAAAGTTTGAGTGCACTGAGCTCAATTCAAAACAGGAGAGTTCCAATTGATCTGTCAGCGTTTCTCCCAAAAACATACAGAAAGTAATGCGGAAAAGGATGAAAAATCGAGAAACGCCTAACAGGAGTAAAATCTATATCGCTGCTAGAGATTTCTACATCTCCTGGTCAGAGAATTCCTTCACAAAAATATCAAATGGATAAAGAGTACCTACTTCAAGTCTATAGTTCGATCACAGAAATTAACAATTTATATATATGGAACTATTAAAATCAAACTACTTCAATCCCTACTGTTTTTCATTAGTTTTCAGAATATTAACTTCAAGTCAGATGAATCGTAGATGTTTCATAAATTTTCACAATCGCTACAACCTACCACCACATAAATATCGATATGAAAACCTCTTTCTTACCTTGCGGAAGAAGACGCCTGAAAACGTAATTTTGCACAATTAATAATCTTTGACAAATCAAAATTCGAGTACCTTGCACCTGACCGTAGACCTCGAAATCGACGGAGATCAATCTTGACGATGAGGCCATCGTTAACAATCGCCCTATCTGAATTGAATCTTGGGATTACAAGGAAGCGAGCGGAAATGCAAACATCAAACACGTAATTCAATAATGTCATCCGTATCCTGGAAACGGTAAACAACTCGTAAATGTTGGAGAGGTATTCAGATTGAGTTTCGAGAGAATCCTCGAGTGTTCATCATGAAAAACGAGGTCAAGTAGACCTGACTGATTTCAACAATCGCTTGAATTTTTCACATTTTCAATTTAATAACCGACGAATATTCGGAGGGTGGGCAAAACTGGTGATACTTGAATTACAACTATTTAACCGTCGTGGGAGGAAAATGAATGATACGTTACGGTGCTCTTTTTTAGAGAAACTGATAATGCCATCAACTGCATTCCTCTATTTTCTCCTGTTTTAGAGTTATAGTCCAAAATTGAAATTTGGGAGATTTCAACTTTGGCCATTATCTCCATTTCTGTTAGTGCTAGGATGTTGAAATGAAAACGTCATACAGTCACTTTTTTCATAGAAATCCAGTAGCGTACATTGTTTTTTCCCAAGAGGTTTCCTTGCTGAGCTATAACATAAAGTTGTGTTTTTTCTTATGGAACAATAGTTTGAAATGGTTTAGAAAGAATCGCCATTTTTCCCGTTTCAGAAATATTGAAATATAGCATACATTATACATAGCCCTCTGATTCGTTCAGATATCATGAAAAATATAATTTGAAATTGAGTATTAAGATTAAGAAGGCTGGACTATTATTCTGCCATTGAATACTTGATTCAATTCCCTGTGATTTGATCTCTGTTCAGAACAACTGTCAATTATTAGAATTATTGCCGGCAAAATGGAAATGAAATGAAGAAAGTCTTCCGGGCTTATTGGCCGTGGTCTATTAAGAATTATTTCACCTAACGTTTCGCCCACAACTGCGGTAGGCATCTTCAGAGGATTTTTGATCTGAGGTTCTAATTTGACCGCTGAATTTCCGAAAGTGATGCTGGATTTGATCCGTTGGCCCAACTTATACCCTGATTAATGGCGGGAGACCTTCTCCCGCCTGGGTTTACGCGCGCAATGTTGATTGGTCCATCGCTTCCACTTCGTATTGGCTTGATTTTGGTCTTTTCCAACACCGGCAACCATGCGCTATGTATCAAAGGAGTTTCTTCCCTTCTGTTCATGTTGTTCTTATGTTTAAATATGTCAATGGCTTCCATGTTCATTCTAGGATAGAAACTTTTGATGTTCGAAATAGCCTCTGCCTTGAGAAAACAATATTGTGTCCATCTGTTAAAGCATGTTCCGCTTGTGCGGATTTCTCTGATTGAGTCGACAGCATCGTTCATGCTCCTTAATTCTCGTATTGATACTTTGTTTCGTTGTACCAATGTAGACTTTGCCGCAGTCATAAGGTATCCTATAAATACCGGGCTGAGAGAGTGGGTCGACTTTGACTTTGGTAGTTCTGATCATTTGGCAAAGTTTTTGAGTTGGCTCATAGAGGTCTCTATATTGGGCCTCTTTAGTATTTTACCAATTCTATCGGTGACCTTAAGGTACGGTTTCGCTTGTGCGTCGGACGCATGCAGTGAATGCGAGCTACTGCTCGCGTCCGCTGTGACGTCGGAGTGGTTTCCTTATCTGCAACCAAACTACTCGGCCGACAGTCGACAGTGAGAATTCGAAGATGTAGTGTACTGGCGCTTCATATTTTGGAAGAAGAGGAGAATGAAATTATTTTAAAATACAGTGTGACACAGATTCATGGTACACCCCCATTTTCTCCTTTGTTTCTGTACTTATATTTTTGAAATTTGGAACATTGAATATACTCACTCTAGGGCACTTTTTGACATATTCAGAAAAAAAAATCCAAATATTACATTTTTGAAATCTCTATAATTTTCTCAATCTAATGATACCTCATAGTTGATATTTCAATCGTCAGAACGCCCATTTTATTTTTCGATCTAGAGAGCCATGAACTCCTTAAAATTATTCCAAATAATCAAAATAACACTTTAGTAATTTCGATTTAAAAAGTATCGTGGTTCGAAATACGTGCCAAAAAAGTAAACCAAAACTTTTTTCACTCGAAACTTTTTCTGTATAACCAATACGAACACGGAAAAACCGGAAATTGGATTTTTTCTAAATATGTCAAAAAGTGCCCTATAGTGAGTATATTCAATGTTCCGAATTTCAGAAATATAGCTAAAGAAACAAGGGAGAAAATGGGGGTGTGTCACCCTGTATATGAAAAGAAAAAATAAGAAAAGGCGTGATGTGCATTTGATGTATAAGAATAGGAAGAAAAGGAGGATTTGCCAGAGTAGATGGATTCGCAGTCCGAGGGTCAAATTGCCTGGCAAGAAAAAATAGTTACAGGAACGTAGGGTTCGGAATAATTAATATTCAATTATATGAAACTGTTTTATATTTACATAAAGAGTTCAAATTAAAAATGATAAGGGAAAAATTTCCTTTCACTTGTTTTTCCTTCTATTTCTGTCGCGATCTTTCTCCATACACTGTCTTTCAGCATGAGATGCATCATACAAACATCTATTTGTGGAAACTAATTCAATTAGTTTCATTTCTTCATCCGTCGAAAACTTTTCAACACTCATTTTCTATCATTTCGATAAATAATAACAATTTTCACCTCTATATAAATGAATTCACGCTGCAGCGACGTCGCACAGACTGGTACCGCAAGCAGTGGGCCGTTTGGATGCTGCAGCCACTGCTGCGTTGACTGCAGAAGCGGAACCGCTTCTTCGCTGTTTCCTATGAACAGTCTATACAACAATCGCAGCAGCCACTTTCGGCGGTCGCTGCATGCGTCCGACGCACAAGCGAAACCGTACCTTTAAGGTACGGTTTCGCTTGTGCGTCGGACGCATGCAGTGAATGCGAGCAGCTACTGCTCGCGTCCGCTGTGACGTCGGAGTGGTTTCCTTATCTGCAGCCAAACTACGCGGCCGACAGTCGACAGTGAGAATTCGAAGATGGAGTGTACTTGCGCTTCATATTTTGGAAGAAGAGGAGACTGAAATTATTTTAAAATACAGTGTGACACAGATTCATGGTACACCCCCATTTTCTCCTTTGTTTCTGTAGTTATATTTTTGAAATTTGGAATATTGAATATACTCACTCTAGGGTACTTTTTGACATATTCAGAAAAAAATCCAACTTCTGGTTTTTCTGGAAATGACATCAACTTTCGATTTTCAAATGGGACACCCGGTATATTATTACATTTTTGAAATCTCTATAATTTTCTCAATCTAATGATACCTCATAGTTGATATTTCATTCGTCAGAACGCCCATTTTATTTTTCGATCTAGAGAGCCATGAACTCCCTAAAATTATTCCAAATAATCAAAATAATGCTACACTCTAGTAATTTCGATTTAAAAAGTATCGTGGTTTGAAATACGTGCCAAAAAAGTAAACCAAAACCTTTTTTCACTCGAAACTCCGTTTTGTCAAATGGTAGCATAATGGTACTCTGACGTCATTCGAAAGAACCATCGGTGGGGTATCCATCCATATCAACTATTTTTCTGTATAACCAATACGAACACGGAAAAACCGGAAATTGGATTTTTTCTAAATATGTCAAAAAGTGGCCTATAGTGAGTATATTCAATGTTCCGAATTTCAGAAATATAGCTGCAGAAACAAGGGAAAAAATCGGGGTGTGTCACCCTGTATATGAAAAGAAAAAATAAGAAAAGGCCTGACGTGCATTTGATGTATAAGAATAGGAAGGAAAGGAGGATTTGCTAGAGTAGATGGATTCGCAGTCCGAAGGTCAAATTGCCTGGCAAGAAAAAATAGTTACAGGAACGTAGGGTTTGGAATAATTAATATTCAATTATATGAAACTGTTTTATATTCACATAAAGAGTTTAAAGTAAAAATGATAAAGGAAAAATTTCCTTTCACTTATTTTTCCTTCTATTTCTGTCGCGATCTTTCTCCATACACTGTCTTTCAGCATGAGATGCATCATACAAACATCTATTTGTGGAAACTAATTCAATTAGTTTCATTTCTTCATCCGTCGAAAACTTTTCAACACTCATTTTCTATAATTTCGATAAATAATAACAATTTTAACCTCTATATAAATGAATTCACGCTGCAGCGACGTCGCACAGACTGGTACCGCAAGCAGTGGGCCGTTTGGCTGCTGCAGCCACTGCTGCGTTGACTGCAGAAGCGGAACCGCTTCTTCGCTGTTTCCTATGAACAGTCTATACAACAATCGCAGCAGCCACTTTCAGCGGTCGCTGCATGCGTCCGACGCACAAGCGAAACCGTACCTTTAGGGATATATGGTAAGATAGCTCTTCCATTGAGGGTGAGTTGTGACGTGTTATCATCACGTGTGGAAAGTTTTAGTCTCATTGCCCTCTGAATTTTCTTAGCAATATATCCGTTAGCGACGAATGCATGCTGTAGATGTTCAAGTTCATCCTCCAGAATTTCAGGCAAGCACAATCGTCGGGCTCTGTCTACGAATGTTTTTAGAATTCCTCGTTCTTGTTGAGGGTGATGATTGGACTGCTTGTGTAGAGATATCTGTCAGTGTGGGTTGGTTTTCTATAAACCCTGTGTCCTAGCTTCCCATTAGGCTTTCTAGTAACAAAGACGTCTAGAAAGGGTAGAGTACCATCCTTTTCAATTTCAATAGTGAATTGAATATTTGGCTGCCTACTGTTGATATGAGATAGGAAAGCATCCAATTCTTCAAGTCCATCACTCCAAACGACAAAAGAATCATCCACATAATATAATCAGGGTATAAGTTGGGCCAACGGATCGCCAGCATCCCTTTCGGAAATTCAGCGGTCGAGTTACAATCTCAGACAAGAATCTTCTGAAGATGCCTACCGCAGTTGTGGGCGAAACGTTAGGTGAAATCATTCCTAATAGACCACGGCTAATAAGCACGGAAGACTCTCTTAATGTCAGTATATTTGGTCGTGAAAGCCTGAAACTATTTATTAATATGGAAGTGTTCGAAAACTACGAGAGATATGATTTGTCAAAATGTTTTATTTAAGCGGCAATAATGACTTCGAATTGACAGTGGTTCTGAACAGAGAACAAACCACTGAGAATTGAATCAAGTATTTCATAGCAAAATAATAATGCAACTTTGCGTAGAGACATATTATTCTGTGATTCAGCCTACTTAATACTCAATAATTCAAATTTCACATACAATAGTTATTTTCCTAACAAGTGCGGAAAGTGATATTTTCCCGCACGAAACTGCCGTTACCCGAACGACGCGAAGCGGAGTTCGGGTAAGCAGTTGAGTGCGGGAAAAACACTTTCCGCGCGAGTTAGGAACAATATTTTTTCTACAAGCGCTTATACGAGATCGATTTCAACACACAGATCAAATGTGAATTGATCATTCTAAATACACATGAATGACAAAAGTCTCTGACAAGTCCTCGGTTGAACCTTTTTGGAATTACACCAATCAATGAATTCTGAATATTGCTTCTCATATTTTATCTTCGACTTGGCCGGTAACAAATTTAAACTCGCTTCATAAGAAACTGCTAATATTTCTTCGGGCAGGCCATCATCAGATCCCGAAGTATCCATTTTACCGGAGCGTACTGATTGAATTCGAGTTGATATTATTTATATTTAAACACAATTTCATAATATAATGACAATGTATTAATTCTTATTCACATGCCGTTTCCATAGTAACGTCGTCGGTGGCATAGAGATATATCATTATTCAGTTTATTCTTCAGAAAAAGCGTGCGAGAAAAACCCTTGCTAATCCATTACCACACGCATTTGCGTGCGGTAATGGAATAGCAGGGGTTTTTCCCACACTGTTTGGCAATGTGACTCTTTACGAATTGAAATACGTGCGGGAAAGAGAATGAAAGTGCACGCTTGTAGAAAAACTATATTTTTCATGATATCTGAATGAGTCAGAGGGCATTGTATGATGTATGATAAATTTCTGAAACGGGAAAAAATGGCGATTCTTTCTGAGTCATTTCAAACTTTTGTTTCCATAAGAAAAAACACAACTTTATGTTATAGCTCAGCAAGGAAACCAATGTACGCTACTGGATTGCTATGAAAAAAGTGACTGTATGATGTTTTCATTTCAACATCTTAGCACAAACAGAAACGGAGATAATGGTCAAAGTTGAAATTGCCCAAACTTCAATTTTTCCCTATAACTCGAAAACAAAAGAAAATAGAGGAATGCAGTTGATGGCATTATCAGTTTCTCTAAAAAAGACCACCGTCATTCATTTTCCTGTATCTCCCACGGTTAAATATTTGTAGTTCAAGTATCACCAATTTTGCCCACCCTGTACAGGGTGGGCATATTTCGATGTTTTAGCACTACAACTTTTGAACCAGAGGAGATAGACAAAATCTGATACCCCATTCTCGATCTCTTTTTCGGAGAAATTAACAAGAGTTTTATTCATTTTTGGCTACCTTTTTTTGTTTTCGAGTTATAAGCGAAAATTGGAAAAATGGCGATATCGAAAAAAATTTATATCTCCGCTAATACTGATGATAGAGCTCTGAAATTAAAACATTCTACAGGCACTTTTTTACGTAGAATCCAGTGGCATGCTCGTCTTTTCTGCACCATTTTCAATTACGAAGCTATGATCCAAAGTTATGTTTTTTTTTAATAGAAACACTATATTTCTGTGACATTTTCTGAAAGCTTGATTTTTTCTGATTTCAAAAATATATAACATCGTGAAGTTTGTATCAGTATGAGTATAGAAATTGGTCAAAAACCTATTTTCATGTGAGTCTCAATACTTTCTATAGTTTCAACTGTTGATGAGCACAGAAAAATGTAGCTTCCTATAACAAGAGCATAGAAATAAAAAGACTACTAGAAAGAAATTGTGGTAATTATACGATACTAAATTTTTCGTGCTTATCGACAATTGAAACCATAAAAAGTATTGAGACTCAGACGAATATAGGTTTTTGACCAATTTCTATACTCATATTGATTTATTGATACGAAACATACGATGTTATATATTTTTGAAATCAGAAAAAATTAAGCTTTCAGAAAATGGCAAAGAAATCTAGTGTTCCTCTTCAAAAAAACATAACTTTGTGTCATAGTTTCGTAATTTAAAATGCTGCAAAAAAGGCGAGCATGCCACTGGATTCTACGTAGAAAAGTGCCTGTATAATGTTTTAATTTCAGAGCTCTATCATCAGTATTGGCGGAGATATAATTTTTTTCCGATATCACCATTTTCCCAATTTTCGCTTATAACTCGAAAACAAAAGAAGGTAGCCAAAAATGAATACTACTCTTGTCAGTTTCTCCGAGAAAGAGATCGAGAATGGGGTATCAGATTTTGTCTATCTCCTCTGGTTCAAAAGTTGTATTGCTAAAACATCGAAATATGCCCACCCTGTACAGTTGCCCCAAATTCGATGCTGACTGAGAGTAATGTCTAGAACTGTGAGAGTTTATGGAGAAATAGTAATTCGATTGATATTGGGTGAAGATATAAACCGAGTAAACCTTCATTGATGGTTTTTAAATATCAATGACCTCTTCTTGCATCGGAAATGGTATCAAATTTCTTATTTCTAATGAATCACCCTGTATTTAGGGTGAAATAGAGGAAAACCGAAATCAGATCTTGAATATATTGCTTTTTGAAAAATGAGCGTTTCAAATCTATCTAATATTGAATGTATCAACAAATGGGGTATGTTAATGTGAACACTAACTTCAGTGCTTTTCTCTTTTTAGATTCCCTTATGTTGTGTCTCACATTATGTATGTGTATTCTTCATGAAATTTAAACTTTCAGATCATTTCCCCTTCTTATCTTTATTGAAAAAGATGAGTTGATTACCGTTAGGGTATACAGTGTGAGTTGATACTGCTAGACCGGTCAATAACTCGATAGTACCTACACTACACTAAATTCGGAACTCAAAACTAAAATGAGTCCTGAGTCACAAATCAGATGCTTGCGCATTATAAGATCTTGCAGTAAAATTATTCGTGCTCATCCGATTTATGACTCAGGTCCCACTTTAGTTCCGAATTTAGTGTAGTGCCAAGCGGCCGAGCAAGCCGCCCTAAGTTTAAATCATTTTTTGACTCTACTGTCTGGTCCAAAAATGGTCAAACACGATACCGCCATGTTTTTTCAAATGAAAATGCACACTTTTCTTTTATCATAATTACCCACGATATCCTCGGAATACTGATTTCGAATTACCTCACTTGTCATTATGAATCTGTGTTACTTTTTGGCGTAAGCTACTTCAAGATCCATATATTCGTTATGAATTCTCTACCCACTGACTGAATTAAAAACATTCCCCTAGATATGATTCATTCTTATACAGTTGATAACGAGATTGAGGACCTAGGTGAAAGTGAAACTAAAATTTCGCCGAGTTATAAAATCCATCAGTGCCGAGTCATAAATTAACAGCATGGGCTGCGTTGGCAGATGGTTTATGCTGGTTTCCACATCAACGTGATATCCTGCCTTTGTTTCTTTACCTTGGGAATTTTCCGAAATTCGTTGTTTTTTTTTTTCATGTTCAGGTAGTGAAGGTAGTGTTTCCAATCTAAGCAACAATTATTATATTATCAGACCTTTAACACTGTATTAATCAACATCATCGCCAAAAAAAAAAATTAAACGGGAACTCGCATGAGGTGCCTCATTAAAAGCCAAATGAAAGAGGCAGCAAACAGTTATTTTTCAACTAGAGAGGTAATTGACTCTGCCAGATGTCGGTATTTGTATTGAGTTATGAGAGAGGTATTTATTAGTGAGTTCAGGACAATTTTCATGAGGATTCTGTCTCTTAGAAATAGAGGATACTGATGAGTCCAAATAAGGCCAAAACCGGTCCATCTCTCCTCTCAGAGACAAATCATAGAAAAGAAGTGATGATTATGAATAGCACATGTGAATTTTTCATATTTCGTTTATTGTAGGAATAGCAAATCATTGTAATTGTTTTAGATGTCATTATATACAGACACATAAGATCATATTTATATAACAAATAACAAGGGAAGACATTCGTGGATAAAATATCGAATTACAGAGACAAAAATAGGGAATACCCATGTGTGCACTACTAGAGCTTATGGTCCAAGATTCCAGAGCTGTTTTCATATACGTTTTGTAGAATTTTATTATTACTGAAATAGTATCTTAAGTGTCAGACACTTTCCATGGGCCAAAACTTTTGTCAGACGTTTTAAAGCTCCAAAAAAAGAATGAACTTATTTTCACATTTCTGATTTTTAAATATGTTATTGAGGTAAATATTAAATTATATTACATATGTTGGACAAATTGTAGTGACTAAACATCCCCAAAACACAAATATTATTCAGTTGAATAGTTTTTGTGTCGAGGGAATTTTAAGTCATTACAATTTGTTCAACTATGTAATGAAATATAATTTGATACCCCAATAACTATTTAAAAATCAGAAGCGTGAAAATGGTTTCATTTTTTTGAGCTTTACATCTTCTGACAAATGTTTTGGCCCATGGAAAGTGTCTGACACTCATGATACTATTTTAGACTTAATATTCTACAAAACATATATAAAAATCGGCCCTGTGAATATAAGTTACGTCAGACAGCTCTGTCATCTTCGACTATTATCTATGAAATGTTTTTCCTGCCGTTTTCTTCTTAATAGACTCGTACAGGATAGGATACAATGTTATTAGTAAAAATATAAGAAGAAGATTCATTCAATTTTCTCTAATTCTGTGTCAAATCCGTTCAATCTGCCACATCTCGTATAACAAAATCATGTGAGAATATTTTTTGCTATCACAGTTTTCATGGTAATATTTAATGATGGCCTCCTGACACGGATTCATTTATTATCTGCCAATCAATATTCTTCAACGTAAAAATCACAAAACGATATATACCGTAACATTTCATTAATTTCGATAAAAATTCAACGAATTAGAGAAAATAATGTATGATACTCGAACAGAAGACTTCTTCTAAAACGGCTTCATTCAAAAACTCGCCACTTCGCGGCTCGTTTTTGAATTTTGAACTCGTGTAAGAATATCAATGCCTTCTGAACTTGTATATCATGAATAATTCTTTGAGTACGAAAAATATTATTCCATATAATTAGTAAGCATCATGAGACATTATTTTTTACCCATAGTAATAACTTTCGAATGAATATAAATAACTAACATTCTAGGGACCTTTTAAAAAAAGCGCTTTTTTCATTAAACATTTTCAGAAGATCGAACAAAGCATGAAATAACATAAGTCTGATTAAGTTATGAAACTGCGTTGTATATGAATTTTTTTATAATAATTGATGGTAGATAAACAAATTTTTCCGCACTTCACTTTATCCAACCGACGTTTATTTCTATTTTGAGACCTTGAGAAATCGATTAGAGTACTTCTGCATAAATTATTTCGATATTAACTGCTCGAAACTACACGTCATACCAAGGAAGTCCGACGAATCTTTGTTTTATTTGCAGGAACATGATGATTCTGAGACTCCACGGGGATGACCTGCTATTCTCAGCTTCCATTCACAATGTGGCACCTAGAATACCGCAGATGAACATGATGAAGGTCCACATACCGTTCACTTTCAGGCTTCTGGAAACATCCAAGTCATCGTACAATGGTGCGTACTTTATTGTTGATATATTAATCTACTCGATTAGGTTTATTATGAATTCATTTATCCAATTGGGCAATATATGGAAATGTTACTCGTTATGAACAATACAGGTCTCCCAAAATTAAACTAAAATCAATCTATACTACAGGGTGTTTCAAAAAAAGGTGACCCCCTTCCTAGGGTAGATAGAAAACTTAAAAATATCAGGGGTTTGTTTGGTAAAAAATTTTCGTACCGCCATGCGTATTCAAGTTACATGACGCGTTGAAAAAGAAAAAAATATACTCATATTTTACGTTTTTGCCGAAACTACTGGCAACATTGTAATAAAATTTTATACGAATATGTTTTGGAAGCTGATACATCCACTAAATGTGTCTGACTCTCATAGAGGGCGCTAGTTACACGGTTCGTACCAAGTTGTTTTGAACATAACTTCTTTGATATTACTTTCATTAAGCTAAATTTTGAGCGATCTTACACATAATTCAATTTCACACCAGAAAGGTACTCTTGATTGAACTCGAGACTGCACCGTTTTCAGAATATTCCGATTTGAAAATTATATTATAATTATATTATATTATCGATGCTGGTATAAAGTAATGATGAATGTATGAATTGAACAAAAAAATCACAAGAAAATTTTAAAAGAATCTGAAAACATGAAAAAAATCAATTACAGTTGGTGTTCAAAATGTCCGCCGTTTTCACAAATCTATCCTTCTTTCTAAAAAATCCATTAATTTTCTTAATGCTTGGGAGTCAGCAATGAGGTCCTTGAAGTGACGTGACGAATTATGTCCTTCAATTCTTGATGTGAATTAACCCCTGTTCCATAAATATTTTCTTCAAGGTACGACCAAACTGTGTAATCAAAGAAGGGATCGAAATTGCATGACCGAGGAAGCCAATGAATCGGAGCTTTTGCACCTCTACCAATCCATCGATTCGGAAAATGGTTACTAAACCAATTAAGACACCTTCCATCAATGTGGCGTGGAGCTCCATCGTGCTTATAAATTTGAAAATAATAATAACTAATTACTTTCTCAATACTTTATACCAGAATCGGTTGTTGCTTCATAATTTTCAAATCAAAATATTCTGAAAACGGTGCACAGTATAGAGTTTCATCAAGAGTACCTTTTTGGTGTGAAATTGAATGATGTTCAAGATCGCTCAAAATTCAGCTCAATAAATCTTATATCAAAAAAGTTATGTTCAAAACAACTTGGTACGAACCGTGTAACTAGCGCCTTCTATGAGAGTAAGACATCAAAACACACTCATTAGATGTATCAGCTTTCAAAACATAATCGTATAAAATTCCATTACAATGTTGCCAGTAGTTTCGGCACAATCGTAAAAAATGAGTATATTTTTTTCTTTTTCAACACCCTGTATCTTGAATACTGATGGCGATACGAAATTTTTTTACTGAACAAACTCCTATTATTTTTCGATTTTCTATCTATCGTAGAAAAGGGGTCATCTTTTTTTTAAACACCCTGTATATTAGAAAAACTCCGTTGTAACAATTCTTCCATTTCTATATATTTATAATCATGAGTAATGATTATCCTTGGTACAATTACAATTGTCATGCTTTAAGTGAAAAAAAGCATATCCTCAAAGTTTTCGATGATTTGTTATTTGTTTGAAGTTGCTTCAAGTTTTCTGTGACCCTCAACATTAACTCTAAAGGAATAATGAAAACTGAATGTCAATTCTTGCAGCTTCTCTGGCATATTCATTCGTGGCATAGAAATGGTAATGAAATTGAAACGTTTGGTTATTATTTTGAGCGACTTATCGCGAAATTATACAGTAGATCCGGAATATTTGTAACATTTCTTCTTGTTGCGGTTTCACACATATTTCAAGCGTGTTTTAGGATTTCCATTGCGAGAAACGTGTTAATAATAAATTCAAATTTCGTTCCCATTTTCGAGTAAACCGCAGTTCACCTAAATAGCGTTCTGGTCTATTGACCCAAAGATGGGTTAATGAACGTGAGTGGATGTAGATCGAAGTGTACATCTTTGTGTTGAACAAATATACCTATCTGGAAATCTGTTGCAAGGCTACATATATGTTTAGACTTCCATGGTAACGAATAAATGGAATCAATATACATAATTTGATTTCATGTATCCCAAATTGTTTGATTTTAACTCTTTTAGGTAGGTACTTCTCGACTAGATAGGTAAAAACTTCGAAAGGTGTCTTGGGCTTGATTTTCGTGCAAACACGATTACTAAAAACCGTTTCACGATATCTTATTTTTTTTTTAATTTTGATATATTATCGATTTCGAAAATGTGCCATGACTTTTTTATAAACTGATATATCTGAAAACGATTAAAACTTTCTAGAAGCTATATTAAATTTTTTTTTCTCGTGGAGAAAAACACTTTTATTTTAAATACAAACGTTTTTTTTTCATCTTATATCATAAAAAAAATCTGTATATATAAAAATGAATTGCTTTGCGTTAGGTACGCTAAAACTTGAAAACGGCTGGACCAATTTGGCTAATTTTGGTCTTGACTTATTCGTGGAATTCCAGGGAAGGTTTAAACGGTGAGAAAATGTGAAAATGCAAGGTATTTAATATGGTTTTTCCTTAGAAATGATGGTGACCGATTATCATTGATTTTCGATGATCATCGATATTTGACAATTGAACATCGAAGTTTTAAAATTGATTTTGCATTAATTATAACATCGTCACATCTATTTCTCGATTTCAATCATTTCTTCAAGTAAGGACGACGCAAAGTTTGCACAAAAGACCAATGTTATCAATTAATAATACATAAATAATTAATTAATATTTCGATAAACATTGGGTATCATGTTCGGTTATCTATGTCAATATCGGCTTCGGTGATCATTTGTGAAAGTGACATTTGAAGCGTCTAAATGCAAAACCAGACATTTGATGTATGAGCCGTTCCGAGCTAAACGAGAAAAACCTGCCAAAACCATAGTTTTGAAATGAAAAACTCTGAGTTTTGATTATTTGAATTACGAATAGAGGCTTTCAAAAGTCTACTTATGAATCTGAGGGTATAACACTGAGATTGCCAGCAACGTTCTCTATTGTAATCCTTCATTAACTCATTTTTTCGGAAAATATCAAATGTCTGGTTTTGCATTTAGATGCTCCATTTCAAGTTACGTCCTCTTTCTGCAGTTGATCTTTTGTGATAGATACAACTCACCTCAAAGTGTGCGAGAACTTTTTTGTCAACTTGGTTAATTTCAATTTGCGATGCCGAGAATAAGAACCGCGACACGGGAGGGCCCATGTATCGAGGGGGTTGACTGATTATTTGATTATAGGAACATAATTTCAGTTATTTAGGTATAGGACGTATATATACAGGACAATACTACACTACTGGTGTTTTCACGGAAATCGAGCCCAGGACTCCTTTCAACGTTTTTACCTATCTAGTCTAGAAGTATCAGAAACAACCAAAATCAAGCAATTCGGATGCCCTGTACACTGTGTCCCCAATGTGAGACTGCACTCTTTATCTCAGCTATTATTGAAGATATAAACATGCAATTTTCGCGGTTTGTGTCACTTTTTCGTAAAACTTTTAGATCCACAAACAAAAATATCCCAACCACTTTTGTTTCTGAAATACAGGGCGAAAACGAAAATGTTTACTTTTTTCGAGATGTAATTATTTCTCATGTATAAGAATTGAACGGCTTTTAATAGTTATTTTTAAGCCGAAGTCAGTGGCGAAGCTAAAAAAATGTACTGTTTTCAAGATTGGGCAGATTAATTATAATTATTTATTAACCCTTTACCGCATAGGAAACCATATATGGTTTGACACTTTTCCAGTTGATTTTTTCTGGAAAAAATAGAAAACTGATGTATAAACCCTAACGGATTTTATTTGTTATATTATTAACCAAAACAAAATGCATCTATTTTGTTTATGGTCATACTCCTCTTAGATATAATCTCACTCTTCCAGACATTGTTTGTGATTGTTTATATGCTCGTTCGTCTCTCCACTTAGCAAGAAGAATTAGGAATGAAAAGATGAGTTTTTCAAGCAAAAAAAATATATTGTTGTGTGACATATCCTCTAGTTTGTATTAATTACACTTTTTTTTCAATTTCATCCATTTTCAACACTAATTGTTTCAAAACCATCTGGGTTCGTATGCATTCGTCTCTTTCTTCGCTTGGACATATATGGTTTCGTATGCATATAAATATTATTTAAATGAGCACGAGGATATGGTTTCTTTTCAATTTGCTTAAAGTTTCTTTATGCGGAGCTACCTCTTTCTTTCTTGGTGACAGAATATACCCCAATGAGCGGTTTTATGGGCAAATAATAAGCTTACTAACGCGAAATCTAGGCATGACCTAAGCGATGATGATTTGACTTCTTATATCCTCCATTTCATTTATAAGCAATGTTTCTCACATTTCAACGACAACTCAAAATATTCCAATTAGTGAAGGACACGATTAACTATTCAAAGTTCGTCCTTTGATAGAGAAATTTCAACAGCGCCTATTGATAATTCCAAAGTATTTAGCGGTAAATGAGCAGATGATACCTACCAAAGGCACAAACTCAAACAGTATAATTCAGCAGAGCAGGATAAATGGGGTTATAAATACCAAGTTTTCAGTGGAGCCTCAGAATTTCATAAAATTCTTCATTACTCAAATTTATTTGAATATGATAAGGTTTTGATAAAAATAATCATATGTACTCAGTGTGCATACGAAACCATATATGTTCACGGGATTTGAGGTTTTGATGCATACGAACCCATATATGGTTTCTGAAAAAAAAAATTAAATGAATGTAGTTTCTTACGAAAAAAGAAGTTATTATTCATTCTGAAGCCTCAATAAAATCATTCACACAGAAAAAATTTTTTTTTTCAATTGTTTAATATATCATGCAGTAAAGGGTTAAGCACGATGGAGCTCCAATGCACATTGATAACAGGTATCGTGATTGGTTGAGTAACCATTTTCCGAATCGATGTATTGGTAGGGGTGCAAAAGTTTCATTACAATGTTGCCATAGTAGTTTCGACAGAATCGTAAAAAATGTGTATTTTTTCTTTTAACTATATCTTGATTACGGATGGCCTTACGAATTTTTTTTACTCCACAAACCTTTTTTTGAAACACCCTGTAAAGCGACATACTTCCATTTTTATTGGCCGTGGTGTATTAGGAATTATTTCACCAAATCCGTGGATCCAAGAATCAGAGGATTCTTGGTCTGAGATTATATAGCTTTTGAATCACCCAGAATAATCAATGGATATTTAGAACGTTAAGCATAAGAATAGCTTGAAAAAAAGTTAAAAAAAAGTTGTAGAGAATTTAATATTCTATAACTTTCATAATAGGTGCAAATCTCATTTGAGCAATAATAGGAACCGAGATATTTGCGAAAAATCGATTTTTATGACCTTTGACCTTCAATATCTTAAGGAGCGACCCCGATAGCATTTATGACGATTGACACAATATTAAGGAAGACAAATCAATGGTTTATACCAATTAACAGCTCATAATCTTCCATTCCGAGGTTGACCTTTTTATAATAATAATAATATTTTTTATTTCCTCTTGAAATTTACATTTATGGAAAAAGTCAAAATAGTAGTCATAATAAACAAGTATAGAAACAACAACTATATAGATTATTCATAACACACAAGTATAATAAACGTACAAAAAAAATTAATAAATAAATAACTCGTCTTGTTGACAATTTAGACCTCAAGTCTCCCAATTTTCCCTTGAGAAGATCTCATTAACTTCATAAAAACATTTTGAAATCAAAAAGTGTGTGAGCCGAGATTTGAAAATGCCAGCAGTAGACGCACTCTTCACATCCGACGGCAACTGATTGTACACTTTCGGCCCCAAAAATTCCAGGGATGTGCGTCCAATTCGCAAACGGCGCAGAGGACATCCTAATTCACCTCTTGAACGAGTTGAGTAATCGTGAAAATCGCTGTTAAGTTGAAATTGCGATTCATTTTTAAAGACGTAAATTGATATCACCAAAATATAAAGCGATGGTAAAGTAAGGATTTTCAATTATTTGAAAATGGGTTTACAGGAACATTTACTGGATACCCCAACCATACTCCTTATCACTCTTTTCTGAGCAACAAAGACATCCCGGGCCGCCGACGACGATCCCCAAAAATAAAGTCCATATCTCAACTTTGAGTCTACGTGTGCGTAATAAATGGTCCGTAGCTGTTCAATCGTGAGGACACCTAATTCGGTTCTACAGAAGCCAGGACGTGAACTGTAAAAAAGTTAAGTTGAAGTCGATTCATTTGCAAAAAGTTATTATTGGAAGTAATGGAATAACCTATGGATTCTCGTTTTTTCGGCATGATGAGCTGGTCCTCTTCAAATCCATCGACCCATCGCATGTCTTCAATAACAATGGGACGAATGGATCATAATCGTCGGACAAATCGGAAACCGAAGCACGTCCGCCGACGCAAATGTGCCAATGCTACTTCCACAATGTCACACTCGCCGCGTTTTCTTCGATGGGACCTTGACAAAAAGGATTCTCGCCGAGTATAGGGTTCACCACACCGGCTCCCGACTGTATCGATGACGGTAAAATAACGATCGCTCTTTAAGGAAGCGAAACACGGTTTCAAGTTCAATTAATTTTTCGAAATGAGTAGGGAGCAATTCTTGACTTCTTGCAGTGCGACATTCTTGAGACGCCAGACATGGAAGGATCCTTGGAGGTTCTCTAGCTATTAGGCCTGAAACTACATTAACGGAGTGCGTTTGAGTGCCGCATTATCGATGCTTTGTTAAGCACTAACTTCTAGTTATAAACAGGTTTGATTGACTGTAACTCACAGTTACATTATTTAACTGAGCATTGATAATGCAACCCCCAGTCACTACTGACGGATTCTGGCAATAACAACTTTTCTCTCTTTCAGTATCATAATGAGTTCATTACAGTACTAAAAGTAGTGCTGTAATGAAGTAATTACAACATTGTTTTCAGTTATATTTTTTGTTTTGTGGTTATCAATACTGACTTCGAATCCTATCAGTTTCGATCCAAATTCCATAATCTGTCAAATTTCGTTACACCAACTGCCAAGATACAATACAAGCGTCACTAGGACGCAGAATCTGTTTTTTTTCATTTCGAGAGTATTTTACTAAACTTGACTGAAATAGAGAAAATATCGTCTAATCGTGGCCACTCATGCCTTAGAAAACTAGCTCGCTTCCGAATATCGCATTTGTGTTGGAATAGGAGCCTATTCCGCAACTTGTTTTAGAGTATACTATTTCGAGCTCGAATAAGACACAAACCGTTTGAATTGAAGCAAAACTATTTTCATTGAACCTAGTAGCTAGACATTTTACAATGGCTTTCACCTCAAATAGTTTCTTGCCTATAAAAAAATGTCATGTAGGAGTCACTTTGAAGAACGTAATTTACTGACACCATACAGTTTTTTCTCTATTTCAATATCATAATGAGTTCATTACAGTACTACAAGTCATGCTGTAATGTACTCATTACAGCATTGGTTTCAGTTATATTTTTTCGTTTTGTGGTTGTCAACTTTGACTCCCGGAATTCAAATTCTGTATTCTGTCAATTTTCGCAATAGTCACACCAACTACCAAGATACAATACAAAAGTTACTAGGATATGTTTTTTGAATTCTCCATTGAATTTCGAGAATATTTCACAAAACCTGACTGTAATAGGAAAAATATTTTCTCTTATTATGTGCCAAATCCGTTCATTCCGC
Source organism: Hippodamia convergens (assembly GCA_038502775.1). Taxonomy (NCBI): domain Eukaryota; kingdom Metazoa; phylum Arthropoda; class Insecta; order Coleoptera; family Coccinellidae; genus Hippodamia; species Hippodamia convergens. The sequence continues at coordinate 134,838,685 of CM076607.1, read as the reverse complement.
CACATCCCGTAGAACAAAACAATGTTAGAATATTTCATTCTAACACTGTTTTCAGTTAATATTTATTGATGACAAGTTGGCCTTCTGTCACGGATTTATTCAACATCTGTCAAATTTCATGAGATAGAAAACAGTTACGTTACGGCAATATTTCATTAATTTTGATAAATATTCAGCTAATTAGAGAAAATAATGTATGATACTCGTACAGAAGGCTCATTCTAACACTCGTTCAGTCCAAAACTCCCCACTTCGTGGCTCGCTTTTGAATTTTGAACTCGTGTAAGAATATCAATGCCTTCTGCACTTGTATCATAAATAACTATTCTAGAACTGGTAGCAGTCGAGTTGAAACAGGAACCCTTTGTGCAATTTGTTTCAGAATATACTGTTACAGTTTATCTGGCCTCTATAGAATTGAATTAGGTTGAATCTTCAACCAAATTAATGAAATTTTTCTATAAATAATGTTGTAATTTTTGCATTTTAAAATATTGATTAGCAGAACTGTTTTTTCTCTTATAAATTTGATAGATAATGAATAAATTCCTGGCAGGGGGCCAACATGTGATCGATAAATATCACCATGAAAACTGCTACAATGAAATATTCTAGCTTTGTTTCGTTCAGCGAGATGATGGCAGAATGATGTGACACAGAATAAGAGAAAATAAATATGAATTAATTATTGAAAAACAACTTTATTCATCTGGAGGTTACATCCAATTTAAGAAAAATTAACAAAAGTAGCAAAATAAAAGCTTGATAAAATATAAAAGGTCTACGCAACCAGATTATTTGTTTAACCACAGGATTCTTTAAATATATTTATTAAGAATTCCAATATTTATAATAATACTCTATATCGACTTTGTTTCTTTTATTATTTTGTGGTATCCAAATTGCTTCATGAATATTTCGGTATGAATATAATGTCAGTAATTCTTTCTTTCTCGAGTGTTTTTTCATTGCATTATGTATATGAACCCATTGCCTTCTAGATCAATAAAACAATGATCTTTTGTTTTGCAACTATGACAGAGGTTATAGGTTCAAAAACTTTCGATGAAACAGGAAATGAATTAGTAGGAAGACAAAAGAATGCCTCGTTCACCCACGCACTCTCGATTCCATGGGTTTTTTGACACTGATAATGAAAATTGAGCTATCTTTCTCAGGAATACAACATTTCAGTTGGATTGGCGAAAAATTGAAAATATGGAGTTTTTTCAATTGGTAATTAATGAAGAAACCGGTTACGCTGCCTATAGCGAGATGGTTTATTCGAGTAGATATATTGGCTACTCTTATTCAAAAACAAATTAATTAATATTCGAACATTAACAATAAATGATGGCTGAAAACTTTGGTTTTTCAAAAGTCCCGTTATTTCTATATCTTGTTCAAGTGGAGAATCTTTATTATATAAAATGAAGAGGTCTTCTCCACTTGAAAATGATTTAATTCTTTCTTTTTTCATTAAAAGGTCATGCTATGTATTTCGACAATCTTGCCATCATCAGGAATTAGATATCTTGGTTGACATTTGCTGCACAAACTGCATGAGAAATAAGGGATAACAAATATTATTGTTTGGTCTTATTTGTCATAAAAATCTTGGTGAGGAAGAAGTTAGAACGTTCAATAGAGAGTTCAGATTCATTACCAAGCTTAATCATATGGTTGTAGATTCATTCTCGACGTTCGTCAGTTCGAGTGACTGGCATCTTAAGGAGTTACTCTTTCAGGAGATGTTCTCGCTGATACGAGCGCCGGCCTATATTAACATCTTGGTAGCATGTGACGAAGCCTTCTCGTGTACGTAGAGATTTAATATATTTTTTGCTTAAATTTGTAATTCTTCAACTCATCATATATCAGGGAATATTCGTTAGAAAACGAAGCATTTCCCATTATAGTAGGGGAGCACACGGTGCTAAATTTGGATTTACTCGAGAGTCATAGAGACCTATAGGGTTGTAAAGCTTGGATGATAAAAAGAAAAAAATGTTGAGATAGCATACAAGGCCTACGTACTTCTTATGATGAATATAGCTCAATCTGAAAATATGACTGGTGGGGTTGGGCGATTTTCTAGGGGGATGTTAATTGGACCTAAAAAAAGTGTCTCATTCAATAATCTGACGATTTGGATGTGACGCAAACCAGCGGCAATGTTTTGAAGTTGCAAAAAAAAATCGTCATGTTGACATACTCGAGCGTGTCAGATTGAGATATATATGGTTCATCTCCATGTCCTAGATGTGCTGTATCTTAATCTGACGATTTCCTTCAGGAATTTGCTCAATCTGACTATTTTTAATCATTAGACTTTGACTTTTTTGAAATATAAGATATTTTCGGGTCTTCTATGGTCGGGTCTTTTACGATGATTTTTTTCTTTTGCCGTGTGGGTCTCTTGGAGAAGAATCATCTCAACACCATGTTCATTGTCTAATTTCGAAACGTTCAATATTCAAATTCAAAATTTTCGAATTCTGGCTCTATAATAATTGTGAGGGTGTTTCAAACCCCGAACTTGATTTTTTTGATTTTTGGATACTGCTACAAGACACTAATCAAATGAAATAATTTCCTAACTATAAACCAAACATTTTATAACACAGAAAAAATCGGAATATTTGGCGGAACCAAAAATTACGAGATATTCCGAAAATTGTAAAATGACATTATGCAGATGCACGCGTTACACTTTCTCGACGAATTTCTGTTACTTCGGCTTGGGAAAATCGTCAGATTATATATTTTTCGTAAACTTCGAATAAAAAAAAAATTTAGCCACGCTCGAGGATGTCTAGACGACGGTTTTTTTTTTAAACTTTGGAGACTTCTCCTGTCTTTTAGTCACTCTCAAATTGTCAGATTATTGGTATATACACTTTTCAGCATGTAATTAACCCACCTTATCTTAATCTGACGCGCTGGAGAATGTCGGATGATCAATTTTTTTTACTAATCTGATCCTTTATTCTGGACGGGCGGCCACATATATGGCGCTCATATTTGGTGGAGGCTTAAACTAGAGAATCTAAGGTGGAGGTACTCAACATGGTATAAGGAATCCCCCTATATATTAATCTGAGTAAATCCCGAAATCCCCGCTTGGGCTCCCCTACTACAAGGAATAAATGCCATATAATGATTTTTATATGAATTAATTCTATCCAGTCAAAAGCCATCTTCAAATTGAACATAATTATGGATTGAATCGAAAATGTTGAAATTGATTTTCGTAGGTTATCCCGGTAGTGGGACATATGACGTCGCATTCGAGCACAAAAAAGTTGCCATATTCTTCTGTTCCTTATACACTGCTCAAAAAAATTATCGCACATTCTGAAAATCTCAATTTTAATGAAAGTTAACTCTACATTGACTTTATAATTTATTTTTTATGTTCTCTCGGAAAGGTTCTGAACGAAACAAGACACATTAAATGGAAGAAAAATTCAGGATTTCACCGAATCTTATGTGAAAGAAGAGAAATGAACAATTTTCAAAATACTGAAATGCTGATAAGTGATTCAATACTTGGTATTTCCACTCCTTGCGTTAATAACAGCTCGGCAACGACGGTTCATACTCAAAATGAGTGATCTTAAAATGTTCTGATCTAATCCTTCCCAGATTTCTCCGAGTTGAATTCCTAAGTCATTAAGAGTAGCTGGATGATTTTCTGAACTTCTCAGCCTTCTATTGAGGTTGTCCCAAACCTGCTCAATCGGATTGAGATCTGGACTTCTTGCTGGCCATTCCATTCGAGAGACTTCAACCTCTTCAAGGTACTCCTGAACGATGCGCGCACGATGGGGTCTGGTATTATCGTCCATAAAAATGAAATGTTCACCAATGTATGGGACAACATGCTCTTCAAGAATGTTCCTTATATACTTATCAGCATTCATAGCTCCATCATCAACGACCACTAGGTCTGTGCGAGCAGTCAAAGATAATCCACCCCATACCATAATCGATCCTCCCCCGAAACCAGTAGTATTCAGGAAATTGCACTGAGCATATCTTTCATGGGGACGTCCGTATACTAGGGAACGTCGATCACAATGATAGAGGCAGAATCTAGACTCATCTGTAAAGAGAACTCTTTCCCAATCGGCCTCTTCCCAATGGATATGCTCTGTCGCAAAATCCAAACGCGCCCTTCGATGGGATGGGGTAAGAGCTGGGCCTCTTGCCGCCACACGAGGCCTTGAATCATATTCTCTGAGGCGATTTCTTATTGTCTGAGTGCTAATTTGCACCCCATGAGTTTGCTCAAGCTGATTTTGAAGGAGGCGAGCGGTTGCAAACCGTTGTCTCAACGAAGAAACTCTTAGGTGAAGTTCTTGAATGGCAGTTGTTACCCGTGGTCTACCCTGTCCTGGTCTTGGGACATTCATACCTGTCTCCCTGAATCGCTGCAACATTCTGGACACACGTGTATGGGAAACTCCAAACCTTTCTGCAATTCTTGTGTATGTCCACCCTTCTTCTCGCATAACTACCGCTTGGGCACATTCCTCTTGGGTCAAATTGCGTGTTTCGCGTTGCATAGCGATCGAGTGTAAAAAATCAAACGAAAGAAAAACTATTGATCACTAGAATTGATCGAGAACAACTGATTTTCGAATGGAGCCAATACATTCGAAATCTGATAATATCATCTTTTTTTATTCCTGCTGGGGAAAAAACATCTGTATTGAAGAAAAACGTGGAAAGTGGATAACATATGCATGCATAATTCTGATAAAAATAATTATCATTGAGAACACCTTCAGTTGTAGAATAAATTTGAGATTTCCATAACGTGCGTTAATTTTTTTGCGCAGTGTAGTTTACCTAGCGTCGGCCGAGAAAACCTGAAATCGACTGGCTTATAAACGGCTTGTTCATGAAAAATCGATATTTTTCTTCGTTTTATATGAGAATGAATTCCACTTAAAAACCTAATCAAACAAATTCTCTACACTATGGTGAAATTTTCATAAAAATCGTTCATCTGGTTCCTGAGTTTTGTGAAGACAAACAAGTACACCAACACACGGACTTCCACATTTATAATAATAGAATGGATATCCTTAACATCATCAAATCAGGAAATATTAGCAAATTCTTCACGAAAACGTTTTTTTTTATAGAAAAGTACAAGATATTGGCTAAGCATCAATTTGGATTCGAAAAGAAAAGATCAACAAAGGGTGCTATTTATCCTCTTGTAGAACTAATCAATGAAGCCTTGGATAATAATGTAGTTGCGGTATGCATATTGTTGATCACGAAATGATGTTAGATGTAGTGGAAAATATGGAGTGGACGGGAGTAGCATTTTATTTAATTGAGAGCTTCCTGAAAAAACGAAAACAGAACGTCAAGATAGGAAAACTGACGGAAATTTGATTTCAATAAACAATACAGAATATATTAAATATTCAAGGATAATGATGGACTGCCACCTACGATGGAATGAATACTTCACAACGTACGTCCAAACAACATTAAAAAAACTGAGGCAAAACCAACGTTCAATGAGAAGATGGGGACGATTCAAGCCCATAACATTCTAGTATAATAATTTCATTAAACACAAGCTATGTGTGACAATTATCCTAATGAAGCATTGTTTTTTTTTGTAATTTTTTTTCTCTTCCTACCTGTATGTACTGCCGATGTACAAGTTATCAACTTTTGTGGGAAACAAGATGTTTGTTTTCGATTGAAATATTGTTATTTGAAATATTTGTTATGTAACATTTTTTGTTTCAGACGAAATTAACATTTTCATAATAATTATACGTTTTAGAATTCCGTATTTAGTTTTGTTGAACAGAACGAACGAATACGGGCAGGTACCATAAATCGATAAATGTTTGAACGAACGTTGCGGTCAAACTTATCAAGAAATTCATATCGGTAGTCACACGTAAATATCTGAATTTTTATTCCAAACAAATATTGTTTCCGGAAATGAAAAGTATTCCTATCAGACGTACAAACTTGGTTTGTCGTGAATAAATTACATGATATCACAGAAAATACATGTTTGTATGTAAAAAAATCTGGATAACAAGTTTATCCAATTCATCTGTACAAACATTTTGCAACTATGTATATAATAACTACCTAGGTATGACTATTTGTCTGAAGAGGTATCATAACGTTTCTAGTGAGGCCAAACATTCAGATATATGCATATAGAAATTATTTATTTATTTACACATAATTCCGCTTCGACTTCGAGGTCATTAGCGGTGGTGGAACATATAGAAATGATGAGCGGAAAATTCAAGGGTGATTTCTATACTCAAAATAAATGATACATATAAATTTTTTTTGAAAATTGATTATTAACGCAGTTACAGGGAGTTGAAGTTGAATTTTACTTACAGTTTTTTGCCCTACATTTTGACACGTTGATAATATTCTACGGGATGATCAAAACGAATTTGCAAACTATTTCTTATCATTTTGTAGAGGGCGCCACAAACAAGCCTTTAATTTTGTTTGAATGGTCCCAACTTTTTTGTGCTAAAGTGTATACAAATGTTGACCGAACATTTTCATTCTCTGGACTTTTTCACACAAAATGCATATACTTCTTTTGTGTCTATAAATCTACCCCTTTTCGAGAAAAACGCAAAATAGCATTGCCTGCATGCGATGAATAAGAATTCTTTTTGATTTATTTTGAACTTCAAACATGAAATTCTTTGGATTAATGTTCTATGGTTCCCACAGAAATACGTAATTTCGAAATAATAGTAAAAAAAAAGCTGTGAATGAAATATAATTTGAGCACCCTGTAACTGAGTTAATATTCAATTTTCGAAAAAATTTTATGGAAAGAGGTACCATTTATTTTTGGTCCGTCATCACCCCTGAATTTCTGGATGATTGTAGCAGGCCTTGAAAGTCCAGTCGCGGCTTAATTTCTAGTAACTATCACAAAAAATTGATGAATTTAACCTAGAAAACTATTTTTTCAAGATGAACCATTCTTAAATTGTTGGCTTGACAATACATAGCGAATATTCAACAAGAGACATTTCATAAGTATGTGCTTATTTTTAAGATATGTTCACAGACAATTCACATAAGATCATTATGAAATACTCATAATAATTGTTTGATATCAAAATAAAACTTTCTATTACATGGGATGAATACAATTTCATTTATTTTTTTGATTGGCTGGATTTGATTCAGAAACATCATATACTACATACAGGGTGAGCCATCCATTACTTTCCACCCCGAATTTTGGGCTTTGGGATGGAATAACGAAAGAACGTTCGGACAGGCCAAATTTTTTTGAAAATGGGGACCAATAAGGCAATAAGGGTGTTCAAATGAGTTTGATATCAATACCCCTCTAGCCGCAACCCCTAATAGCTCTCATTTTTGAATAGGGAAAAGTGGTCGAGCAGCATCTTGTTGGAAAGGCAATTCAATTTCCTGCACGAGTATACTTTTTTTCATCGCATTATTATTTTACAGAGTGACTCAAAATTCCATCAATAACTTTCACACGCCGAATTTAGATCTTTGAGATGGAAAAAACGCTCGAACGGATCAAAAAATGAATTCGATATCACTACCCCTCTAGTCGCTACCCTAACAGTAGTGATATCGAATTCATTCCTCTATCTTCTTTTGTTTTCGAGTTATAGGCCAAAATTTAAATTTGGGTGATTTCAACTTTCGTCATTATCTTCGTTTTTGTTTATGCTGAGATGTTGAAACGAAAACATTATACAGACACTTTTTCCATAGTAATCCAGTAGTTTACTTTGATTTCTCTCTAGAGATTTCCTTGACGATATATAACATAAAGTTGTGTTTTTCCTTATGGAAACAATAGTTTGAGGTGACTTAGAAACAATCGCCATTTTTTTCCATTTCATAAATACATCATATATAATATTGGCAATTGAAGTATCGCCCATGAATGAAATTATGCTACTAATTAGTATAATATTAAATGATCCACATTATAAATAAAATTGCTCGTAAAATCGTAACAAATTCAGTGTTTTTCTTCTTTTCAGAGATCAATTTACTTCAGTCGGAGAGTTGTTCGGGTAGGTTGTAACTAGCCCGGAACTTTTTTTGTAATTAATCAAAAATATTTTTCGAAATATAAGAGTTATTTTGAACGCCTCGGTTATTCCCACATAGAAACATGTTATTCCACTTTCAGAGCTTTATTCATTATAAATTAAAATGAACGATCGAATTGCTCAGGTCTCAAATCTGCACTAAACATCAAGAGTGAATCATTGAGAATAATAGCTGTTTACAAAGAAATTACAATTATCGAAGTTATTCTGAATAGTTTCTGAGCGAAAGATCTCGAATGCGAAATGCAATAGGTTTTACGAAATTATGTGAAGTGCGTGTAAACTAAAACTACAAAATAACTGAAAATTTCCATGAGCAATCAAACTCCAGGTATATATATATTCTTATGAAAAAGAGAGCTAAAATAATACAATAAATGTTGAAACAAAAAGTACCTAAGCTGAGGTAAAAAAAGAACGGGGTATCATAACATTCATTGTATGATACTATAGAATCATACGATACTATCAACACTTGTATCATACGATACTATACAGCCAGGGGAAAAAACCTCAGCCGAAAAAACCTGCCTCCCCGTAAACAAAATAACATAAAATATCAGGAAAATCTTGAAAGACATCAGTGTGATCATCTTCATGATATCCGTCGATGGTCTCGGATACACAGATTCTTCCCAAAACGACTCGTAATTCTTAATCTGAAATGAAAAAAGACAAAAGCAGAAAAGAAACCGATTATTCAGAATAAATCGAAGGCATTTTTCAAATGCATTTGCTACTTTAAAAAACATCAACATTAAGATTTCTTGGCCAAATAATGTTCGGAGATTTATAAATATTTATGACAGAAATGTCACAAAATTTGAAAGAAATGAAAAAAAAACTCCATCAATTTCCCCTTTCCGAATCTGTTGGAAGTTACGTAACTGATAATTTTTCAACATAACAAGCTGAACTTGTAAAAAATCAATTAATACATAACCTTTCAACTGTCCTCTTTCACGACGATTCTGTTGCTGTGTGGGTTTCTTGCAGGAGAATCTCTATGATACCATGTTCATCAGCTAATTTGGAGACGTAATCACACTTGTCTTTCGAAATTCCTTCGATATTCAAATTCAAAATCCACAAATTGTTGCTCTCTGGTCGTGAGGGTTTTTTCAAACCAGATACGACCTTCCAGGTGATGATTTTTCGGCACTTCAGATGTTTGAAGACCGCTACGGAACCCCAATGAAAGGCAATCATCTCCCATAGATAAACCAAACATGTTATAACACAAGAAAACAGAATATTTTTCAGGAACAAAAACTCAGACATATTACGAGAATTGTCATTCTGACAATTAACTCCAGGTGAAGCATATCTATGCAGCAGGAACCATCTAATTCAGCATCATAGTGTCCTCAGCACCATAAGAAGAAGGTTTTTGAAGACTATAGGTGAATTAATTGCTTTTTCAGGTGTGATGAGTTCTTCGAAATTGGATGTTGTCTATAGGATTTCAACCTTAACAGTATTTGGAAAATCCTGGACCCAAAAACTGGAACATTAATTTCCTCCAAAGATTGGTCAGTGAATCGTTTTGTCGTTCATTTTTCATATAAAAAGTTGTGTACTCGAGTATAAAAAATTCCAACAGCCATTTTCCGAAAAAAATTAGTAAAAAAAAAATCAATTTACTGGATTGAATTTCGCATTCGAAAAATATTTAATTAGAGAGTGAATTGAAAGGAAAATTAAGGAAAATATTTTCTTTCTTTATTATCATGTGAGATTTTGAATATCAGATTGAAATGAAATGAAACTGAACAAGGATGAGCAGACTCAATTACTCTCCTCAATTTTTAATCGAGTTTACTATACCTACTAACGATAAAATTAACCAAATCTAATTCCGAAAAAATATCAACAACTGAATTGTGATTCACCAGACAAAGCAGAAAGAGGATCAAATCTTCGAATAATCGATTCATATCTTATCTGATTGAAGATATAAGCGGATCCTGAAATGTTCGATACATGTCCAAATACATTTGGAATCAAAAAAGGTAGTAACTACTGTATCGTTACAAAATATTGGACAGGACAAGCCCTAGGAATTATCCTTGCCAAATCCCCAGATCACGAAAACCATCATATAGTTCATTTTAGGATTCTTTCATGTATGAAGGTAAGTTCTGAGTATTCTGATCTGTCAAAAAGTTGAAAGCTGCTAAAATCCAAACATATCCCAAGAGAACAATTTTCATTTTCTCTTTCACCAAAGTGTTATTGAGTCTAAATCTAAACCATAGATGAAACGAGGTTGTACGAAATTATCAGCTTTCTTCTCGATAAGAGAATGTCGAAAACGGGTCAATGGAAAACTGCCCACTAATTACCGAATTAGACGAAATAAATATTTCACGAATATTCCGAAACGAAGAGCTGAACATGCGAGAGCATAATTATTCAACCAAAATAAACACATGTAACGGTTCGCTTACGTAACGAAAAACGACTCCGGCTGGACCGAGTGCGGATGAAGAAACAACCTCGAAAAACAATTGCACAAAACTTACGAGCGCTGGGAGTTTGCCAATTGGGTACGATGACCCGTATCCCGTATATATTTGCGCGGAAAATTTCGTCGAATACAATAAACTTGTTAACACCTAATCCGCAGGTAGCGGGAATGTCAACATTTATCCCGCGTTTACATAGCACGAGAATCCTCGAAAACGACCTATCCCAACAAAGGAAGACGGTGTGTTTGGCGTTGCGAATGTTTCGATTACCAAATAGTGCTGAATGCGTAGAACTCAAAGATTATCCATACTATACTATACAATATATAATATATAATATTATAAATGTGAATGTCCGTGTGTTTGTTTGTCCTCTATGGACTCAGGAACCAGATGACCGATTTAGATGAAACTTTCACTATATTGTAGAGAATCTTTTTTGTGAGGTTAACATGTAGGGTTCATCCCTATATAAAGAAGAAACGAGAAAAAATATCGATTTTTCATGAAAAATCCCGGTACTTTCCAGCTTTTACGGGCGACGCTGCGTAATCTATAAGAGATAGAGAAATATAGTCAATTTTTTAGTGCTCGAAAAGTTCTATAAAAAAGTCCGCGACGGCATATGTCTAACTGCCAAAGACAACCCACGATAGCCATTTTTAACATTTTAAATTCAATCCAAAATAATGGTCAATTTGAAGAGGGCTTTTGACTGGCATTGGATGAATCAATATAAAAATGAATATGACTGTTATCTGCGGCATTTATTCCTGATGAAAAATGCTTCTTACAGTATAGTTTTCTAATGGATACTTTGAAAGTTACCGTAGGTTGAACGGCATTTATTCCTGATGAAAAATGCTTCTTACAGTATAGTTTTCTAATGGATACTTTGAAAGTTACCGTAGGTTGAACGAGTGTGAATTTGAACAAAAAATTATTGAATATATTCGTCATGTATACACGTGCTGTCTCTCCTTCAATACGAGTTTATGAATGTGGGGTTGCGGACCTATCAGTACCGTTTTAAATTGAAATTTTAACGAGAGCGGAGCATCAGGTATGAGCTTGAAGTGTATAAAAATAGGAAACGGCCATACAACGGGTAATTTTTGAACATTGATTTCGACAGTTGACACACGGTTCGTGTTTTGTTTCACTGTCAAACGTCATCAGTTTCGTCTATAATTTAATTATGTGTGAATCGTCTTAACAGATGAATTACGCTTGTAAATCATGAAGCGGCTATTCGGGCTAATGTGTCTAAATTTCGCGCAAATTTACATTGTTGGTCATTAAACCACCATCATGCCCACTTACAGAGCGAACTGAAGAAAATATCACAGCTGTATCAATTAGTGTTAGTGATGACCATCAATTATCGATTCGTCGCTGTTCGTAGCAATTCGGCCTCTGTTACCTAACAATGTGAAAAATTTTGCAGAAGGTTTTATGAGTGAAGCATTTCAAAATACAACTAGTGCCACATAACACACAGCACGCGAAACAACGAACTAATTGAGAGACATGTTCCTTATTTCACGTTTGGGACCATTCAATTTTCCGCCTAGATCTAGATCATGCCATATATCTCCCTTATAGACTATTTTTTGTAGAGCTATGTAAAGGCTCGTATCTATACTGACAAGCCCGGTTCCATTGAAGCATTGGAAGACAACATTGGAGCATTTATTCGTGACATACCGGCTGAAATGTTGGAAAAAGTATACGAAAATTGGACTAAGCGGATGGTCCCTCTGAGTCACAGTGCGGTCCACATTTGCAAGAAATAAGCGTCAAACAATAAATTATATGGACCAAACTATCGATTCCAATAAAGATTTCATGCATTTTTCTTGATTTGATGTGTTTTTTCTTTAAAAGATTTCCTATAGATATATCTTTTGCGACAAAACCATAGTATTGACTAGAAAATTTCTATACTATCCCGGAATCGAACTCGGAACTCGCGGTCCCAAGTCAACTGCTTTAACCTCTGTGCTACTCTACGTGTTTCTTAATCATCATATATTCAGCATATAAAAATTGATGAAATTCTCCATCAGTATATAGTTTCATATAAAGAAAACAAAGGAAGAACACACTGTTTTTTGATAAGTAATCTATATTTCCTGACTATCGATTTCGGCACAAATTATGCCATCTTCAGGCCAATCTGAAATAACAATGTTACACTGAGACATGTGGACGAACAAGGTTAGGCTTCTTCTTTCTTACCGTTACAAATACAAATACGAAATTGACACAGTCGTGAAAACTCCATAAAAGATATTTTCAAATTTCAGAATATCTAAATTTGTTACATCAAGAGAAAACTAACACTCCTAGAACAATTAGAAATTCTGAAGAGAAAAAATGACCCTAATATGATTAATGACGTAAAACAATAACATATTCTATACTTGGAAGACTGAAGTGATTTGAATACTTGGAGTGAACTGAACCTCGCCCTTTATATTACCACCACTCAATGATGTACCTTATATGTATATTTTGTTTACTTCAATAAAGACCTTATAATATTCAAAAGTTTCATTTATGAAGAACGTGAACTCTATGTCTCTTTCTCTCTATGTCTATGTCCATCTGTGAAATGCTAACCTATTTGAGTCATTGATACCTCGATTCTTTTCTGATTTCGATATCTTGCTACCATCAGAAAGTAGATACTGTACGACAAAAAGCTTATGCGACACTATTCTGAAATATGAATATATCTTTTGTGTATGATTCACGACTGTGTCAATTTCGTATTTGTATTTGTAACGGTAAGATAGAAGAATCCTTACCTTGTTCGTCCACATGTCTCAGTGTAACATTGTGATTTCAGATTGACCTGTGAATTTGTAGGACAAATATTTTCTCGAACAATTCCGAAAATTATCTGATCTATAAAAATCCACATAGTAATAAATTTTTCAGAATCATCAGATCGACATATTTTATGCTTGCTTCCTCTGTCAGCTACCACAATAGAGAAGTTCGTGAAGTATATTGTTGAGCGTCGCATCAAATATAAGCTACTCACGAAAAATTAGCTTGAAATGATCGAGTCGAAAAATGGACCGTGGCTTCTGGATTGTGAAGATTTCTAGTTAAAACATCGTTCTTGTCGGATGTTTGTTCTCGAATAATTCCGTTGTAAACAATTTAAGGTGTCATCTTTCAATATGCGCCGCTTTTATTCTGATTAAAATGTAATTGACGTTTGCTAAATACAATATACACTATTTCCTTACAGTATTCCTTTTTTTTTACGTTTGAACCTTGGAATGGGCGACTTTTATGAACCGTTATGTATTAAAACAACAACAAAGTGAGGGAACACTCACGAATGTGTTTTCATTTTGAATTTTGACACAACTTATAAACAAGCATCCTTTGTCACTCATTCGTCTGTTATCAGTTCCGGGATTTATTGAAACAGTAAATGGCATTTCATTCCACTATTTCATGAAACTTATAACGTGAAAATATAAATTAATTAAATTAAATTAAATGAAAATTGTGAGAACTCTTGCTGAATGTAGTGGAATTGACAAAACTACCTCTTAATGATTATCTACATGATTTTAAGAACTTAAGTTAAGAAATTTAGTTATCTTCATTCCATTTTTGAATGTGAAATATAAACCGCATATTCTCTTTCCCTGGAAATAATAATGTGAATAAGCATCTTGCTTTATATTTAGAGGATTAACCATTTCTTAGTAAGTATTTTATTCTTCTTTAACCTTTGAGACTCAAACAAACCTATGAAATTTTAAGTTGGAATCTTCGGCAGAGCTACGACTTTGACAGTGCTCCACACATGTCGAGCCATCTCCAACATTGTGGTAGCTGAAATAGAAAAATCATGAACCTAAAATAGTACTCTTGGACATGTTGAATTTACACAAGATATTCTTACACCCGTCTAGCATCCATTTTATCAAAAATTGTTTGTATTTGTTTTATCAATAAAAATAATTGATATCTGTTTCAAATAATTGTAGTAAATTTAGGGAGAAACCTAACTAGATTGATGAAATATTGTAGAATATTGGAAAAATTTAAAAATTTGACACAATTAAATAAATAATGACAATTGACAACTACGATGAATGTCATTATGATTTATCACACATTGTCGCCAACCCAAAAACCCTCAAAAAGCTGCAACCGATAGCTGATGAATATGGTCAATAGTTGAGTCGTTCTGAGTAAAATATTACTGGATGTAAGCAGTTCTTTTCAGCGTGTGATTGGAGATATTGGACTTCTTTCTCTGTTGATGCAAATAGATGTCGCCACTTTGTAATATTTTTCTCAGAACGACTCAACTATTTGCTTCAAATATAGAAGTTTATTATGAAGATGTTGTCCCTGAGTGGTATGGGATCCTGATGATGCCAAATAAGGCTGAAACCGATATATCTCTCCTCTCAGTGACAAAATCTGATATCATTATTCTGTGAGCCTAGGAATTGAAAGTGATATTCATTTCGATGATAACTATTTTGAATTCATCTTTAATTCAAAAACCATTACACGTGTTAGACGTGAGTAATTGTGACTGTCCAATCTGTAGTTTCCATATCCAGTCCACTAGCGAAGTATCTCGACCCAGAAGAACGTTCAAGGACAATCGTAATCGGAAACGATGCTATAATCTTGGTCGTTTTGCAATTATTCGAATTGCATTTACGCACTCCGTAAGAAGATTGCATAACTTCGAATCTCGAACGTTAGGAGCTCGCAGATGCAGAAAGATCGTTTGGAGGGTCTTAAAAGCTTAATGACGAATTGTACCCGCGTCTGAAACGCCAACAGAACGCGGTCAAACGGTTACGCAACCTGCGCCGTAACAAAAGTGGACGCGATTAGTGAAAGTTCAAACGTCGAAGTGTTCTTCAACTAGGCAGGCACACGGCAACATCTCGCGGTGAATGGGAACGCATTCTAGAACAATGACTGAGTTTTTAGATCTCCTGTAGGCGGACGGGTGTGAAAATAGCGACAAAAATTCCATCGCAGAATTAGCGTTAATAATAATAATAATAATAACACCGTTTACTGATTCAAGTGTAACAAAACAAAAATGAAATCACGTGTGCACTCGAGGACTGCCGCGGTAAAGCTATTGCATAGCATCTATTCAAAAATAAGACGATAGTTTTGCTGATTTAAATTTTTTTTTATTTATCTTACAATACATGTAGGTTATTCAGGAATGTTTATCATTGAAACTATAGGTTTATGGTAACTGAAATAAGAAACATAAGTTTTAGACTTACTGTGTTCTAAATATCTGGAAAATACCGCTTCAATAGTGGTCCCATATTTTGTTGTGGATTCTTGTGGATCATTATTCATTTTTAAATTCAATTTTTCCGAAAGAAAAGTTGTCAACCGCTCTGATTTTTTATCAGCGAAGTTAATGTTGAAATCGCCAGCCAAGATAAGTGGAAATTTATTACCATTTGTACCAAGTATTTTCGACGCTTCTTCAGTGTACTCCAGTAAAGTGCGATGAATAAAATGCTCTACCTCGTCCAATTTTGGATTCGGAGAAATGTAAATTGCTACCTTGACTATGTGTAGGCCATTTCTGAGTTTGCATAAGCATGCACAAATATATCCAACAAATGAGCGTCTAACATTAACATCGCTAACGTCTTCAATATTTATTTCAATATTCGGAGTCATAATATTGGTAACATTATTACTATTTTGGTAAATAGCTGCCCCTTCTTTTGGAACAGTACCTATCTCGTTTGAATTGAAATTAGGTATTTCAATCGGATTATCACGCGTCATGCATGTTTCGGTAAGAAGTAACACATTGGTGTGTCTCGTAACTGAATCTTGTAAATCGTATTTGTGACTATGTAGACTTTGGCAATTATTGAAATGCCATTTCTATTACTAATGAAATCTAAGACACTTTGAGCTATTGTCTGAACACTATTTAAAGACAGTTTTTTGAATTCTTGCAACAAAGATGCAGTCGATGCAGCTTGCCTTCGATTATTATAAAACTTAAATGCAGAATTATCATTTTTTGTCGTAATATACAATTTTTCAATATTAGTCACCAGAGAGAGTGCAACATAGACGAGTTCCTGAGAATGTGATTTACTATACTCATATACTATTTCGTCAAAAGTTCCACCTTGCGACTTATGTATAGTTAGAGCAAGAGCTGAAGTTAATGGAAAATGTTTGCGTTTGGCTATACATTTTCTATCTGATGTCATTGAAATATTTGCTGTTCGTAATTCAATGGGAACAGCGAATTTGCCGACTTCATTTCGCACTGCTAGAGTGGCTGCACGCATCCGTCTAGTCGCAAGCACTGCCGAACTGAACCGACGATACACGGCAATGTGTAAGGTTTTTTCGTTACGGAATTTCTACATTCGGTCGCCGCGCTCAAGCCTGAGATAAAAGCTATACAATAGCTTAAAAACAAACACTCAACAAGCAACAAGAAAAATATAGGCGCCCAAAGCCCCCTTCAAGAGGCTCCACACCTTAAAATTCAACGACACTATAGGGCTCGGTATCTATACTTCTATTCTAATCTATACTAATATTATAAATGTGAATGTCCGTGTGTTTGTTTGTCCTCTATGGACTCAGGAAGCAGTTGACCGATTTTGATGAAACTTTCACTATAATGTAGAGTTGTAGAGAATTGATTTTGGGAGGTTTTCATGTAGGGTTCATTCCCAAATCTCGAAAAAATTAGAAAAAATATCACGAAAAAGTCGGTAATTAACCTGTTTTTTTTAGGCTTTCACGGCAGACGCTGGGTGAATTATAAGAGACAGAGAAACATAGTCACAGGTCACAGACCATTTTTTAGTGCTCAAAAAGTTCTATAAAAAAGTCCGCGACGTCATATGTCTAACTGCCGAGGACAACCCACGACAACCATTTTTAAACTTTTCAGTTCAATTCAAAATAATGTTCAATTTGAAGAGGACTCCTGACTGGCATGGAATGAATTCATATAAAAATGATTAGATGGTTATATGCGGCATTTATTCCTGTTAAAAATGTTTTACAGTATAGTTTTCTAGTGGATACTTTTCAAGTTACGGCAGGTTGAACGAATGTGAATTTGAGCAAGACATTATTATATCTACGCGAGATCGCTTTATCACGTAGTCACGTGCCTGTCTCTCCTTCGATACAAGGTTATGAATGTGGGGTTTAGTTAGTACCATTTCAAATTGAAATATTACGCGAGCGGAGCCGCAGGTTTAGGCTAGTTTATTATAAATTTCTGAAAGCCTCAGCGCCAATGAGATCACGCAGGTGTCTAGGCAGGGAGTTTCCGAGTTTGAGGCACATATATTCAGTATTTTTTTTGAGTTGCTGTGAGCGAATATAGTGGATATAAAAATGTATGTATATTTGTCGTCCTGGTCTCCCGATTCTCAAAATTCGAAAAAAGTTTCCCTTCTGAAGACAGTCCTACATGATTCTCTGAAACTCAGTCTAAACATTGATCTTAGAGCCAGTTTCTGCACCAAGAAAACACGGTTGGAATCGGTACCATTTCCCAAGAACATTATGCCATAGCTCATTGTGGTCTGAAACAATGCATAGTAAGTATACAGGTTTTAATACCTGCTTATCAACCTGACTCCTTAGGATGTTCAGGCAGTATTCGACAGTTGATAGTTTATTGACAAGAATGTCCACATGTGTATCCCACTTGAGCTACGTTTAAGATTTACTCAAGTTTTGAATTTCCAATTTAACTGTCTACAAAAAGGTATGAAAATTTCTCGAAAAATTATTATGAAATTAAGGAAAACTCATTTAGAAATGCAGGTCCAACACATTATGGTCGAAATTCAATGCTCAAAGGTGTAAACGAAACATAAAACTCAGCAAATTCTTCAAAAACTAACTATACAGGGTGTCTCAAAAAAGGTGATCCCTCGTCTCTATAATGAATAGAAAACTGAAAAATAATTTGGGTTTGTTCAGTAAAAAAAATTCGTAACGCCATCTGTTTTCTTGATAAAGGGCGTTGAATAAAATAAAATATTAGATTTATTGAGCTAAATTTCAAGTGAACTCAAACATCATTTAATTTTACACCAAGAAGGTACTCTTGGTAAAAAACTCGACACTGTGTACCGTTCTCGGAACATTTCGATTTAAAGATTATGAAGTAATAACCGATGCTCGTATGAAGTAATGATATATTTTTTTCTTCAACGGCCCTCTTTCTTGAATACGAATGGCGTTACAAGTTTTTTTAATGAACAAACCACAATTATTTTTCAGTTTCCTATATATCCTAGAGACAGGTTTGCCTTTTTTTTGAAACACCTGTAACAAAAAGGCCTGGTTACGAATTGGCGAATGCGCCGGACCATACTTTAGTTTTCTTAAATTTTCCCCGGTAACTCTCATATTTTTATTCCACAAGAACACAAAAAAACGGAATCAGCGCAAAACAATGCTTCATTTTTTTTATACACGCTTGTATTTACCACCGCGGTGGTTCTCAATGACGACCGGTATTTGACAGGCTCATAATTATTGTATTCCTTATATCCTTGAGGTTTTCAGAGATGAGAGATAAGCCTTAACCCATAACAAGTGGTTTTTTATACGACCCAGAAAAAATAACAAATAGACAACATTTTGTTAGGATTTTAGAGAAAAACCTAGTTGATATTGAAAATGAAGGTGAAAACAAGTTCATGCTTGCAGAAGAGTTCAAAACAGTAAATACTAATAATTTATGCATATGTCAGCTTTCAATTACATTAAATCTCAAACAAAAATTGATTTTCCCATGTGAAGTATATGGAAACTTTAAACTCGATCATCTCCTCTAGAAGTGATCAAATCTTATCTCACATTATTCTGTAGAATGCGAACACATATTATTTACTTGTTATTTTTTCTTGGACTGGTAGAGAAACCACTTTTCTGTGGTAAATTTCAATTTTCTTGTGGATTTGTTATGGCATGAGGTTTATCTTATAACTCAGAAAAAGTATTAATGAAAACAATTAAAAATATTTGAACATTCTATGACTCTAGTATCAAAAGTTAGTAACCTCCCAAGTCCCAAATACTGAACTTCATTGTGAAAAACCCCGTATAGATTGAATGTATCCTTCATTCATTTCAATAAGTTTATTTACTATCATTATTATATATTCCGCCAATTTGATTGCCAATAATGCATATTTTCCAAAATTAAAATAAGAGATTCAAGATTATCTTATGATATCTTATCAGCGGAACATGCCTTGCGCCCCTGAAACGCTCAATGTGAAGATAGAATTTTCATTTCTGGTTTCACACTCATTGTTAGACATTATTGACCAAGTTCGACCAACGACATCTACAATATATGGACTTTGCGGTGGCGTGTGACAAGAGTTAAGATTGCTTTACAATCTGTTTTGTCACTTCCACAATAAGAAAAGTTCATAAAACCGTTGCTATACTCTTGGAATTGACCAGACTAACTGAATAATTAGGAAACACCATGGTAAATTTCTGAAGGATCGTTTTGAAAACGAAATAAATCTGGGGTTTAAACTTGATAAATGAAAATGAAATTCAACAAACAAATGGTGGAAAATAAAAAGATAATGCAATTGCACGGATATTCATAACTACCTTCTCCTCAACCGCAGGAGCCAAACTGTCAATGGAAAATATAAAACTTTATGAAAACAGCATGAAGTAGAACTTCTAGGTTCTTTAATGGAGTAAAGGGATGTCCCATGGTAAATCGGTAGTATATCAGAGAAGATAGATTGAATGAATAAATAAATAAATAAGGTCTTTATTTTTTCAAGGCTTTATTAAGGCTTTCACGACCGGATATCATGACATTATTAGGGTGTTCCAGCTTCATTGGCCGTAGTCTATTAGAAATTGTTCGACTTAACGTTTAGCCTACATCGGCGGTAGGCATCTTCAAATGATTCTTGGCATAATATTGTAACTCAGCCGATTGTATCGAGTTACAATTTTGTAACTGAACTGATTGAAACGTCTCAATTACAGTGCAACCTTAATATAACGAACCTCAATATAACGATTTTCCCGATTTAACGAATTTTTTCCTAATCCCCTTGAATCGTCCATAAGAGTCAATCCATACTAGTCCATACTAATCCATACTAATATTATAAATGTGAATGTCCGTGTGTTTGTTTGTGTGTGTGTTCGTCCTCTATGGACTCAGGAACCAGATGACCGATTTTGATGACACTTTCACTATATTGTAGAGAATTTTTTTTGGGAGGTTTTCATGTAGGGTTCATCCTTATATAATCCCTATTTAAGGAAGAAATAAGAACAAATATCTATTTTTCATGAAAAATCCCGGTACTTTCCGGCTTTTACATGCGACGCTGCGTAAACTATAAGAGATAGAGAAACATGGTCGGAGACAATTTTGTAGTGCTCGAAAAGTTCTATAAAAAAGTCCGCGACGGCTTCTGTCTAACTGCCGAAGACAACCCACGATAGCCATTTTTAACATTTTCAATTCAATCCAAAATAATGGTCACTTTGAAGAGGGCTTTTGACTGGCATGGAATGAATCAATATAAAAATGAATGTGACTGTTATCTGAGGCATTTATTCCTGATGAAAAATGCTTTCTACAATATAGTTTTCTAATGGATACTTTGAAAGTTACGGTAGGTTGAACGAGTGTGAATTTGAGCAAGAAATTATTGAATCTATACACGACATCGTTTTGTCATGTATACTGCTGTCTTTCCTTCGATACGAGGTTATGAATGTGGGGTTGCGGACCTATCAGTACCGTTTTAAATTGAAATATAACGCGAGCGGAGCCGCGGGTACGAGCTTGTGTATAATATACCTCTACATTACAAAAATTTTTCACGAACAACCTCTTTATAACGAATTTCCAACTATTAGAAAAAGTGTAAATACCACTAATTCACGAATTTTGTCAACTCAAAACCTCTATATAACGTTTCCACCGATATGATCTTATAATATGTGATTCAGTCGCAACAGGCTTCGATACGTTTTTTTCGTAAAACAGTCAAAATTGTTTTAAAAAAGTTTTGATAAAAATGTGTTCTAAGGAGCAGTTGTTCGCTAAAACAAGATGAGAACGTAATGTTGAGGTGAATAAAACTATAGGGGAACCTCGATATAACAAATTTCAGACCAATCTCACCTCAATATAACGAACCTAAGTTTCACAAATTACTCGATATAACGCATTTTCACTTGTTCCCTTCCGATTCGTTATATCGAGGTTCCACTCTATTTCAGACTAAGAATCCTCTCAAGGTGGTGAAACAATTTCTAATAGACCACGGTCAATAAGGTTGGACCTCTTTAATAATGTCATAATATACAGTGGTGAAAGCCTTAATCTATCTTATTAATCTAATCTATCTTGATTAAAATGAAGAGTTTGAGATTCCATGGGCAATTCTTTCAGTAGTTGACTAACGAAAGATTCCGAGTATTCAAGTAGTTTTTTTATTGCTTTTATCCAAAATGATTAAATACCAAAAAAAAGTTCAGCATCTCAAAACAGAAAATCTAATAATGAAATGTGTGGAGCAGAGAAGAAATAAGTTTGAGTTTGAGATTCCATGGGCAATTCTTTCAGTAGTTGACTAACGAAAGATTCCGAGTATTTAAGTAGTTTTTTTATTGCTTTTATACAAAATGTTTAAATACCAAAAAAAGTTCAGCATCTCAAAACAGAAAATGTTTTGAGCAGAGAAGAAATAATTAGCCTTCGTGTGAAATTGGTAGTTTTTTTGAACATGTACAGTATGAACTGATTTGAGCGTTACTCCCAAATTAAGGATTTAACATAAATATTGACCTGGTGAATTTGAGAGATTACCGAAGATAATCGGTGGTTGACGCAATCTGGTGAAGAAAGTTTGAAAGCGGAAGTCCGGATACACAGAAATACATGTAATTATAGACAATTTTTCGGATCTCGTAAAATTTAAATAAGCGGTTACGTCGTGGTACCTACATTCCTTTCAGTTGCAATTTTTTCGCAATTAATTTTACGTTGTCCCTCTTGTTATTTGCCTCACGATATTTCGATCTGCAGTGGACCGTTACAACTTAACTGTTTAGTCTGCCTTGCATTATTGAACTGGTTATGGGATTGTGGTGATACCAATATGAAGATGTATTAATTGGTTATTCCATTTTTACCCAAAGGACAATTAAAATTCCTGAACCTAAACAATCCATTCAACATACATCGTTTGTTTTGTTTGTACTCTCATTTTTCACTTATATTCATTGTATAAAATATAGTAGGTAATTGAAAATATCGACTCGTCGCATTTTTAAGATAAAACTTTTCAAAAATTATTTTTGATCCCCTGTCTGATCGTTAACCAACCAGGACAATGATTTCACTAGCATTCATACGGTCTTACAAATGTGTAATCGATTATTGTCTGAATGATTCTTTACTCGGAAATACGAAATCCTCTTCAACTTTATGGTCTCACCTGTGAAAATTATCGAAAAAAAGTAATTGATTTGAAAATTATCTATGAAATTGGAACATTTTTGAAACATAAAAGTTATGAAATTATTAATGTAATATGATGAAACAATGGAAATATCAAACCGGAAGTCACACATAAATAAAAATATTTTAGTTTGGAAGAGCACGGTTTAAAACCATCACATTCAAATTTTCAGGATCGAATTCGATTGATCTTTCTCGAATTGTGATACAGGAAACAGTTCTGCCAATCAACATTTGTCAATGCACTAAACTACATTTATGGAATTATTCAATTTGCATCAGAGAAAACGATGTGTAATACTCGAACAAAAGACTCATTCTAACACTCGTTCATTCAAAAACGAGCCACGAAGTGACAAGACTTTTGAACTTTTGGTTTCCGAACTTGTACTAATATAACTTTTTGGGACATTAGTTCTTGATTCTTCACCGGGGTGAAATCAAAAAGTTCGACATACCGAAACTATTGAAAAAATCTGAAGGATCGTCATTTTCCACAGTGACTTGGAGAAATAATTTCTGTCCATGTTTTAGATTATACGGAAAATATGCATCTTCGAAAGAAATCAACATTTTCAGGCCAGCTTTAGATCGCTCACAGACAAAAGTTCTCCGATTTGGTACGGCAAATCTGGTCGGACTGTGTGTACATAACTGAATCGCCTCGTCAATACGCGACATATAAAATTCTTTTTGTGCATCTACACAACTTTTTTCCGACAAGAGGTATATTGATTTCATAGGTATGCAATTCATCCTTGAATGAATTTGAAAAATATCGATCATTCGATTTACCAGTTTAAAAATTTTTGTATCACTTTTTTTGTAAAACTTTTTAAACCACAAACAGAAATATTCCAACTTCTTTTGTTGCTGAAATACAGTTCAAAAACGAACACTTTTGGAGATGTTATTATTTCTCAGGCCCTCTATGAGATAAAAAAAAATGAAAACTAGTTATAATAGATATTTTGATATAAAAGTCAGTGGTGTAGTTGTTTGGAGCAGTGTTTCCAAGATTCGGCCCAAACTTTGTATTTTTGAAATGAAACACCCTGTCTATACGTCAAATTTTTGCAGTTTTTTTTTCTGGATACATTGATGTATCACAACCTCATCTTCAATAAATGTAAGCTTCAAAAATCAGAAAAATCTATATTTATGAATAGTTTAAGGCTAACATTAGGAATTATTTCACCTAACGTTTCGCGTACATCTGCGTAGGCATCTGAAGATGCCTACCGCATCTAAGATTGTACCTCGAACGCTGAAGTGTCAGAAATTCAGCGTTCGAGGTACAATCTCAGACCAAGAATCCTCTGAAGATGCCTACCGCAGATGTAGGCGAAACCTTAGGTGACATAATTCATAATGAACTACGGCTAATAAGCCCGGAAGACTCTTCCAATGTCAATCCATATTTGTGTTTGTTTTTTGATAGTAGGCCATGAATTCTTTCACAAACATTCATTTAATTATTACCTTTTTAAGACGTCATTCGATTAAAATCTATTTATTTAATTAAATTTAAAACATTAACTTCAGATTTCACTATCCAAAATAAACTTAAAATTGTTTAAAACAAAAAATATTGATATTTATATCAAAATTTTCATGCAACTATGTTCAACTTTTATGCAGTGTGTAAGAATTGATGGTCTAGTATGTATCATAAAAACAAACATAAATATAGATTTTTGAAGCTGAAATTTATAGGAGATGAAATCAAGATACCTCAATGTATTCAGAAAAATAATTGCAAAAATTTAACGTTTAATTATACAGGCTGTTCCAATTTAAAAATTCCAAATTTGTGACCGATCTTCAAAACGGTGTTCTGAAATTTTTTTTTAATACTCCACTGAATTTTATGTAGAAATATCTATTATAAACAGTTTTCATTTTTTTGTATCTCAGGGTCTGAGAAATAATAATATCTCTAAAAGTGAACACCCCGTTTTTCAGGAACAAAAGAAGTTGGAATATTTCTGTTTGTGGCTTCAAAAGTTTTACAAAAAAGTGATGCGGAGCGCGAAAAACCGCATGTCTCTATCTTCAATAATAGCTGAGATACAGTATACAGTGCAGTCTCAACCAAAATGGGACACAGTATACATCAACAAAACTAGACCAATACTTTGAAAATAATATCATTCTTTTGAGCACTATACCTGATCAATATCAGGTTTCCACATGGATCCACATGAGTTATTCCAGAAGCTTGAAAACATATTATCCATTTTCATGAATAAATACATATCGCACCTGCATTCAATTGGAGTTGAAACGATAAAATCTCGATTTATTATTCCATATTTATTCGACACGTTTTTCATCTTGTCGGGATTGAAAAAAAATATCCGTTGGCTACCTACTGAATCTGATGCAACTTAGACATAAAAAAGAACTGCTATAGACGTTTACGTCATATCTCAATGTACGTCAAAGTCAAGTGGACCAAAAAGATTGACAAAAAATCGAAGGCATTCCGTATATTTCAGTTGCTTGAAAAGATGTTTCCGTTGTTATAAATGAATAAATTTCGTTGCTGCGCTTAATTCAATTACGGAGGATAAAATCTGAATTCATTACTCGCTCCTGGAATGGTATTTCGGACGAAATTTAATGAAAACTGGCGAAGCGATTGCTTTTGCGAATAGCGGAGTAAGTGTGAATTCCCAGTTGTAAATCACCTTTTGAATAATTCATCCGGTAGGTAGTCATTCATTCTACTATTTAAAACTTATTGTTTTTCAAATTTTTTTGACCCTCTCTTTGTCAAATTCAACATTCGAATCTCGAGCGAAATGCTTTTAATCATCATCCATCAGAGCTATTCTCGGGATTTATGAAAGTTTTAAGTGAAGAAATTAGAAAAGGCTACCCAAAATGTAATGATTGAATCTATCTGAAGTAGAATAATTATGAGATTTCTTTGTTCAGAACAATACTGTGATATCAACCACCATATTCGGAAATATACAGGCTGTTCCCTCTGAAAAATTTCACGTTTGTGCTCAATATCAAAAACAGTGCTCTGAAAAAAATTTTCAACTACGCCACTGACTTCTATGTAAAAATATATATTAAAAGCAGTTTTTTTTCTATCTCATACAATGCCTGAGAAATAATTACATCTCGAAAAAATGAACATTTTCGTTTTCGCCTTGTATTTCAGAAACAAGAGAATTTGGAATATTTCTGTTTGTGGATTTAAAAGTTTCACAACAATAATAACTGAGATAAAGTGTCCAATTTGGGATACAGTGTATATGGGCGTAAATATTTTTTTTGCGAAAAAATGACGTATGATTTCTCAATCCTGATCTGCGCTATTGATTAGTTACTAAAACTGAATATTGTTCATTGTCCCAGAAAGCGGTTATAAGTTTTTCATGAAAGGCATAAAGCATCTTATACCTAAACGAATAGACTTAGGACTTATTTCGAACAATCATTCGGACTAACCCTCATGTACTGTATTTTTACTGAAAGTATTGAGCTATTCATGTAACACCCTGCATATCGATGCAATCAATACTACAGGCCCTAAGTTCTTTTATATGTGACATAATTTTGATGAAATAGTCCAGTTTTTCGTGTTTTCCGACAAATCGAGAAAATGATCATTTCGGGATTCTTCAAGTTGCCAGGTAACTGGGCATAAAGATTTCGACCACTGTGGTATTTTAGATCTTGCCAGAAATATGTATAGAAGCATAGTTATTCATTAGGCATTGATATTCTGCCACGAGTTCAAAAATCTAACGAGTATTAGAATATGGCTTCTGTACGAGTATTATACGTTACTTTCTCCAATTCACTGAATTTTTCTTCAAACAAATTTGACAGATAATAAATACATCCGTGGCAAGAGGCCAATGTTTTTATAGTGATTAAATATTACCATGAAAACTGAGATATTCTCGCAATATTTTGTTCTACAAGATGTTACAGAATGAAGGGATTTGACAAAGAACTAGAAAAATGAATTTTCCTCAAGTTCAATATCTGTTGATTTTTATCAGAACTACGATGTTGTTCAGGTTTGTTCCAACTTGTGACATTTATATTTATATTATTTGATGGTCAAGAAACCTTTGGTTTCCAGTCTTATGCCCATGTCTAAATCTTGACAGTGTACACGAACAGAGAAACATGTTTGTTGAATTATTTTCAATCTTTAAAAAAATAAATTGAAGTTGTATTCATCTGCTTGATGAATGATGAAGACTTTCACTATTAATTTGAGCTCATCAAAATTTTCCGTTAAAAATCCTAGAAATAAACACTTTTCAATGTCACAGTGAAATTAAATGATGGCTGGGAAAGCCTCAACCAATTCACTTTTTTCAAATTGCTTTTATCGAGCATTCATTCATCTCGAAAATATAACTAATGAGAATCCCGACAATTTCGAAGTAATTTGCTAGGAAAAAATTATGAATACTATTCTAGGTTCTATGAATTTATATATTTTGTTCCGCTGATGGACCCATAGAAATTTTTTTTAACTTTTTCGTTAGGAATGACCAGAATTAAATAAAATGTTTGGTATATCGGTTTATTACTTGTCGACGTTTCGCCCACATATATGGGGCATTCTCAAGACAATAGTTATCATAAGTATAGAAATTATGAATAATAATAATAATAATAACACCGTACTTTATTCTCACAAAAGGCCATCGACCGAAGTCCTTCAGCCTGTAGTAACAACGAATATGTATTTACAAACTTTTCATAATTGATAAGTGGAGATTATGTAGAAGTGAATTAAAAAAAAATCATATACAGATACATATCAAAATTTTTCTAATTCTAGAAATTATGAATAAATCATAATGCTCAAAAATACAATATAAATAAGACAATGGGACATGAGAACATTTTTCACAAACATCTTGCATTCCTGATGACAAGGGTACAAAAAATGATAACCATAAGTTTTCTTTTAACTTTAGCCAACTAAATAGCGAACTAAAAATTTTTACGTAGTTTCTTATGTATTTTTTATACGACCGTGCGTTTTCACCCACTTTCCCGTACACATTTTAGTTTAGAAAGTGTCACTTTCTAGCACTAGTGCGGGAAAGTATTAGCAGGGGTTTTTTCCGCACACTTTCATTAAAGAATAAACTGAATTATGATATGTCCATATGCATCGAACGTCAATGATGAGACATGTAGAATTCATGTGTATTATGGATTTTCATGGAATGTTTTGTATGTTGAAATAAAATATATATTTTCAATGTGGGATCGTAGAAAAAATAATGTTGCTATCTTGTGCAGAAAATATCTTTCCCGTACTCGATTGCAGCAACCTCGTACGGAAAACACACATGATAGGAACATAACTATTTCAGAAAACAAGCCTTACCCCGTTTTGCCCCGTATACGGCGCAAAATGAAATAACATATTTCATTAACACAAAAACTCTTAGTTATATGATCTCCATTATATATTTCACAATCTATAACTTTTGAGCTTCGGTAAACATATTTTTGGCGCTTCTTTCATTTTGGCGAGCTGTCTTTCTTGCGTATTTTCGCAATACAATAACATAATAAATACTCTCAATACTTTGCATGGGGCGAAAAATGGCCCTCAAAGATTGGTTGAAACGGTACCCTGTCCTGTTTTGTTCCATCATCAAAACCCCATTTTGTCCCAAAGAACCTGCTTGAATAAAATAAGAAAAAAAAGTTAGTGTAAAAAGATTTTTTTGATAAAGTATCTATATGAGGGCAATATCGTTATGGCATGCACAAAACATCAATAACTTTTCGAAAAATGTACATACCTTAAGAAAAAATATGATCCACTTTTACAACATAAGGCGTTTAAAACCCGATGGCGGAAAAAATCAAACTTCGTCCACCCGATTCGTACTGCTTCTATTGCGGGGAAAGGTATTGCTAGTGGAGATAAGGCGTCTGAGATTTGAGGGGTTTTTCGAATAAAATTCACGCAAACTGGCGGTACCCCGTTTTGCCCCAGTACCCCGTTTCGCCCCGGATTCCCCTACATAAAGTCATGAATAGGTCGTAAATCAATAGATCTCACATACAACACTTGAACAACAAGAATAGAACAAGTTCAAGTATTGTATACAAGATCTCTTGATTTACGATCTATTCATGATTTTATGTATATTTTAGCTTGGTAAATAATGGCTGCATATTAGCCGAAACATATAGATGTTTCTATGACCGCTATTCCCTACATTCATCCAAAGAATTTTTGGAACGAAATATCGAGTTGAATTATTAAAGCAATCGTAAGAAATTCGTTCTCCTCAAACAGTACTAAATATTTCATTATGAAAATTATGAAGAACATAAACTTCTTGAGTAGGTTGATATCATAAAAAAATATTATTACCGTGCATAATATTTCGAAATTGATATCTAATGAGTTCTCTAACTGATATGAAATTTAATTGAGATTCTGAACAATCTAATTTGGTAAGTTTGAATTTACATCGTTATTTTTTTTTGCTCGGGACAAATGAAGTTTAACGACTTATTTAAGTATTTCATAGGCAAGAATGAAAAAATGGATGATAATCAATCCTCGAGTGATAATTTTTTTCGAAGCAATTAATCTGATCCTCATCAGGCTATTTTAATGACATTGTTGATCTATTATGATGTGGAAATAAATGACTAAATTCTCAACTCCATTAAAAACTAGCTGACCTGGCACTCTTCGTACTGCCTCAATAAAAAAGCAACTTTAATATTAATATAAACAATTATGGTATAATACATATATTAGACTGTTTCAAAAAAATCGACATTTTTTGTTTTCACGAAAACTAAGCTATAACATATAGTTGTGATTCTTTTTATGGAAATAATAGTATTATGTGACTCAGAAACAATCGAGATTTTTTTCCGTTTCAGAAATATATCATACATCGTCCTCAGATTCATTCAGTTATCATGAAAAATATAGTTTGTATTTGAAATTCGAATTGTTGAGTATTGAGTAGGCTGAATCGAGGAAAAATATGTCTCTACGTATGGTGTCTTTATTATTATGCCATTAAATACTTGATTTAATTTTCCATGGTTTGATCTCTGCCCAGAACAACTGTCAATACGAAGTCATTATTGCCGCTAAAATAAAAAATTTCAACATACGATATTTCTCGTAGTTTGCGAACATTTCCGTATTGCCGGCAATAATGACTTCGAATTCTAGTAATTGACAATTATTCTGAACACAGATGGAACCACAGAGAATTGAATCAAGTTTTCAATGGCAAAATTATAATGACACCATGTGTAGAGACATATTATTCTGTGATTCAGCCTACTTAATACTCAATAATTCAAATTTCACATACAAACTATATTTTTCATGATAACTGGAAGAATCTGAGGGCGATGTATGATGTATGATATATTTCTGAAACGGGAAAAAATGGCGATTCTTTCTAAGCCATTTCATACTATTATTTCCATAAGAAAACTCACAACTTTATGTTTGAGCAAGAAAAGCTCTAGGGAAAAAACAAAGTACGCTACTGAATTGCTATGAAAAAAGTGCCTGTATAGACCAATGCAGTTCATGGCATAATCAGTTTCTCTAAAAAATACCACTGTAATGTGGCATTCATTTTCCTCTATCATTCACGGTTAAAAAGTTGTGGTTCAGGTATCACCAATTTTGCCCACCCTGTACATTGTTACTCATACATCAAAAGAATTCTCTTTATTCAAGAGGTAAAGAAGTAACTTCATTGTAGTTTAGGCAACTCAAAATACACAGTAATTGTTTACTAATGGCGAGTAGAATGGGGTTCGTTCAAAATATTTTGTCATAAAATTTGCCGTAGTGTTCGGAAGAAAGATGGGTGTAATAACACATGGACTCAGATGCGTTAATATTATTAGAAAATGGAGTTCACCGAATTAATATCTAATATAATACTTTCACGAAAACGCTATCAACCGTAGCCACAACTACTGGCGTTATTCGCAAGAAAGAAAATTATTTCCTATTTTTTTTTCCATTTCATAAAATTTTTCATGGTTTCAATGTTTTTTATGTTAACTCTGACGTAGAAGAATCCAACAAAAAATCTTTCATAACGAACAGTTCATCCAATCTTGATTTATAAATGGTGTAACCAACAACAACATACATTAAGATACTACACCATTTCCATTTGTTATTCAGAAATCGTCAATTGACATTCAGAAAACATCAAATGTTCTTCAGATTTGTCAATTGAATTTCAGAAAATATCAATTGAAATTCAATTGAGTGATCCGAAATACATTTTATGTTTTCTGAAATTCTATCGGTTAATCTGAAATTGAATTGACGCTTTCTGAAATTAAACTGACTACTCTGAAATACACTTGACGGTTTCTGAATTACACTTGGAAATGGTGTAGTCTATAATTTTTTTGAGACATAAAATTGTTTGAATTAATCTTGGATAATTTACGCTTTGAATAATTAAAAAGTAGAAAAACGTGGGTGATCAACTTTGGTCACAATAAACAAAACAATCCTTTGAATTAAATATAATTTGAATTTAAAGTGGATGAGGAAAAGAGCAGGTGCCTTCTCTTTCAATGTAGCTCCATTTCTCTCTTGGTTAATATTTGATTTAGTAAATCTGAGAAAATTGTGAAAATACAAACGATCCACGAATTGAGTCCAAAATAAGTTGAAATATTTTCGAATGATAATATCAAATAATGAATGATCAAAACTACAGCCCCAATTTTTTAATTATTTGTTTAAGGAATCAACATCTTATCTTTCTGAGGCCATTGTTTATGATGATTTCATTGAACAGGACGAACAAACAATAAAATATTGTCAACGGATTTAGTAGATTTAGTAAATTTAGTTTATTTCAGAACGGCTATTGAAGTGTTTACCCTTGGAAGGGTTAATTAATGTACTTGAATGTACGTGAATCCTGCACGTACTTACTATGAGTCGCATTGCTCAAGTATCCTCTCTCTAGGTTATATCTCGAAAGAGATAATCAAAGTCGCATCATTTTAGAACATTCAGGAATTTATTTTTGCAATCAATTTTTTTTTATTCTTCACATTCGTATATCCTTAGATCAAGTGCGCAACCGATTGTTGAGCTACGAGGGGAGGTCCCAAAGTTATTGGAATGAAAGGGATTGAAATAAATTTGAATGGAATTTAATGAATCTATTTTTTCTTTTCAATATAATCATCCTCATGCTCGATGCATTTATTAGATTTATGAATCATCATAAAATTATTTTCTATCTCAAAATTGGGAAAAATTTCCTCCGTCACCTCATTGTCACAGCACGTTGTTCAATTTTCTCCGTGGTTTAAGATTTCTTCTTTGGTTGTATTCTGGTGAAAACTGATCTTGTTATGTCGCACGATTATTGTTTTTGAATTTTTGGGATTCTGATTTTCAGATCTTTTCTACAAAAATCATAGAAGCATAACTTATCGAATTAAACTAACAAAAGATGCAACGATGACTTATGATATGATTCCCATCATTACAAGTAACTTCGAATTAATTTTTTTCTGTTTGTTTTGGGGGATCTCCGGTGAACAGGTGACACAGATACAGAATGTTGTGCGGATATTTTGAAAGCAGAAACAGGGTTCAAAAATATTTTGTTTATTCGAACGAGGGTGCTACAGATTATTTCCTGTTATTGTTTAACATTTATCGAAAACACGCTCATACATTTTGATAGGATTGATATTTTTCAGTAGATTTCTTGTGGAACAATCCGATTCAACCCTTACGACTGATGACTTAGAAACAAATGTGCGAAAATAAAATTCAAACGTTCTTACGAAATATGTAATGAATTTTCTTCAATATTCCTCTAGAGCGATATTCAGGAAAAACGATTTTTTCTTCAATTTTCAATCTCATTCCGAATGTGTTTTTTTTACTGGATAATAATTAGCGGTGAAGTGGAGTTGTTAGAAATCTCTGTTATCGAGAATATATTTTCTTCCTTTTGTTGACTTTAGTAATAAGTACTGACATTGAGAACTTTAAACAAATTGTTGCTCTCGCATTCCAGATGATAAATCAAGAACTTAACTCGTCTGAACTGCGAGAAAATATTTTCTTGGTAACAGAGATTTTCAAAAATTTCACTTCAACGCTAATTATTTTCCAGTTAAAAAAAACACATTAGGAATGATATTGAAAATTGAAGAAAAAAATGGTTTTTCCTGAATATCGTGAAAAATATTAATTTCTGGGTGTCAGTGTTGCACTTATTATGCAATTATTTTTTGACGAAGATTTCGAAAATGCTTCGAAAAAATATGGTTCAAATTTAAAAAAAACGATTTTTTGCCTTTCGTCACTTCTAACTTTGACATAGAATTTGTGACTTCGAATTCTGAAATTCGCGCTATCGGAAAAGAAACATCATTCTTCTGGGAGGTGCTCAAAAATCAGAATTTTTAATGAAAAAACCTCTAAGTTGTCTTCATTTTAACAGAGTTAAATTTTGAGATTTTTTTTCGTATTTTTTCAATTTTCTCGGGACAATTCAAACATTCGGAACCAAGACAGCACAGAATCCAATGGAGCTTCTATTTATGCAATAAAAACTGGGTCTTCCCATTTGAAAAAGAGGAGCTGATGTCCTAGAAATGATCCATTGCCATATGAGTGGGTTGAAAATTTCAAAACGTTTTTAGAATTGCATTCAACTAGTTGGAACAAGATTTGATATATTTTTCATCCACTCGCACAGACCTAGTTTATTGGATAATTAACAATAATTATCTGAGAAAAAAATTGCAGGTACATACCTAAATATTTTGATCGATCCGCAAAAACTGAAATAATCGGTGATATCATTGAGATCCCCAAGTTATAGGCAATTAAGTTATATCACCCGGTATCTAATTATCTACTATCTTTCTCATTTGAATCTGCTATAATTAGTGACGTCTCCTTGCAAGTAGGAGTTTCACTCTCGCCGCAACAGGAACTTGTTTTGGATTACGAATGTGCTATTACAGATTCGCGATACTACTTTTTTATGTAGCTTTATAACTTTCTTACTCCGAAAATAAACGAAATGGCTACTGCGTCGTTTTTGGGAAAGCTTCCTCCTGAAAATATCTATCAATGCAGATATCGTATAGATCAGGTCTATCTTTGTAGTTACTGCAATATATATTTTTCAAGTAGTAACATTGTGGAATTTGAACGGTTTTGATTAATTTGCTATTTAACTCGTACGAATTGTGATTTTCAAGTAAGTAGGGCAAACAACGCTCATGAAATGAATTGTGAGCATTCGAAAATATTATAAGAATGTTATACATATTTGTTCCATTTTTTTTCCAATCCATTATTATATACAGGGTGTACCAAGTTCGACGGCCCATTAGGCGTTTCTGGAGAACTGGACCTATTTGAAATCTGAAAATTGGGAGTTTGACATTAACTACCGAGTAAAAATATTCTTGCAGCCTGACCACTTTCAGTTATACAGGGAGTGAAGAAATGATTGAAAAATTTTTTTCTGGTTTTTTGTTTTTGAATTTGATGGATTATGCAATTCTGAATACATTCATACTCAAATCGTTGCTTTCGTCAAAATACTTTCCAAAATATAAAAAACTGAAGAAAAAAGGGGGATGTGAGTATTCGGTATTATGTTCGTTATTTCTAATCTAGAAATCTTAAGCACAAACCGTTTTCACATTTTTGTAGTCGAGGACAGTGGAAATATGTATTGTACATTTTCAGAATTTTGAAAAATTCGTCACAGGGTGTTCCAAATGTTGGGTTAAAAATTCGGATCAAGATTGGCCCATAACTTTTGTTTTTCCAATTAGAACCCCATAGTATCGTATAGTGTCAAATTCATAGAATCTGTTTCGTATAACAATTACCTTGGCCAAAGAAGATAAATTATTCCAATAACTCACTAGTGACACACCTCTTTTCTGAATTCATCATTGTTGATATGGAACAGATTTGATGAATTTGACGCTACGTACGACATGAAATCAGAAAATCCTAAATAACTCAAGAATTTTTAATTTTAGGAGCATCAACATGTCAGAACATTATCATCATTTTTCTTCGCAGAATCCAACGCAATCATAAAAAAATAGGGTTCTTATTTGAAAAACGAAGGTTATGGACCAATCTTGATCCTAATTTTTGAACCAACATTTGGAACACCCTGTGACGGGTTTACAAAATTCTAAAAATGTAGAATATTTCCACAGTCTTCGCCCTCAAAAATGTGAAAACGGTTTGTGGTTACTATATCTAGGATAGGAATAACAAACATAATACCGTAAACTCTTATCTCCCTTTTTTCTTTAGTTTTTTCTCGATATTTTGGAAAGTATTTTGACGAATGCAACGATTTGAGTACGAATGTATTCAGAATTGCATACTCTATCAAATTCAAAAACAAACAAACAGAAAAAAATTTTGAAATTTTTTTTCTCTCCCTGTATAACTGAAAGTGGTAAGGCTCCAAGAATATTTTAGATCGGTAGAGAATGTCAAACAATAACATAATCCCAATTTTAAGATTGCAAATAGGTCCAGTTCCCCAGAAACGCCTAATAGGCCGTCGAACTTGGTGCACCCTTTATATATAGCATTGATTGTCCTCGTTGGGATGCATGGTATAACGTCTGAGCATTTTTGCCGACTCAGTTGCTCAATTCCGGTTTTTTGTTGTTTCAGATTTACAATGCAAGATTTCAAGCCAGGTTAACTACTCGGTGCGTGTGTACTGGGGAGTAAACATCAGAGAGTTACACATATTTTTATGGAGACCATGGGCGGATCTTAGGAACGCCTGCATGAAAGGCAATTTCTTGCAAGGTTACTACCAGTATCCAGGATTGAACGTGAAGTAAGTAACTCGTAAACGTCTAAACACAAACACTATAAGCTTCCATGTCCTATGTGTTCCTTATTAGAATACTAAATTAATCTGGAGACACGGAAGACATTTAGAGTAATTTAGACATTCCGTCCGTACCCGCATTTGGCCCCTTGCGCGAATATATATCAACTAAACTCATCATTCCAGAATTCACCTTTTTGATAACACACATTTGAACCTACACATAGGTACAACAAAGAAAGAATAGAACAAAAATGTTCGCATTGAAATAAGAAGTTATGTTCTGCTAGAAAAAAAAAATGATGTCAAAAGCAGAATCTGAGAATCTCTCGAAAAAAATTTTAAATTTTCAATAAAATCATATTGGAAAAGGTATAGGATCTGTGTAGGACTCGGTTGAAGATTTCGTTTTCTTCATGTTTCTTTACAAATGTACATGAAATTCATAAGACTCACCTCACCAGACTTGGTGCGAATTAATATGAATACAACTGAAATCTTTAATTAATGACCCCTATTAATGCTTGATTTCGCATTTTAATGCTTAATTGACATGGGCAACCAAACATAGAAAATTCAGAAATCTCACGAATAATTGAATTTCTGGACCGAGTTATAATGTTTAGGTCAGATACGTCAATATTTTCATTCAATTTGGTTATACTACATTCATAAAACATGTTTTGAAAAATGAAATACTTCTTATGTCAGAATTTCTTGATTCGATTATTTTTGACCGACGTTGAGATCTTGCAATCTTCTCGTTTATTAATCTAGCGATTGATGATCTTGACTTCTAGTACGCTCCCTCACATCTTAATAAATTAAGTGACTGAATTACTATAGTTCGATTATTCTCATCTTTATTCCATCTTTCGATTAGGTAGTCTGTTCTGAAACCCAACAAACCAACCCACCAAACTAATCAAGATTGTATCCTGAAATTTTGTGGAAAGTGAATTAATCGAATTTTCATGTTCAGAATACGTACGAAATGGCTGTAAGTTTGGTCAGCAAACTAGACATTTTCAGTTCATTGCTTCAAAATTAAATAGTAGGTGCCAAGTTTCAATTTCAACAATTTTTCATTTGGATGCTGCAGAATATAAATAACCCGAGAAATTACCTATATTGTAGTATAGGTAAGCCAAAAAAATCCTTCTGGCAACTATATCTACTAAAAAACGCCATGCTAGGCTCAAAACATTTACAATTTGAAATGGGTAAATAAAGCGACCAGTAAGGAATCATTCATCAATTGTAAAAAATCCCACTTTCAATTAGCCCATTTAAGTAATTGCTGAATAAAAGGATTATCAATGCTCGCTTATTGTACGTATTCTACACTTTGCACTTGAAATGTGCTCGTCTGACCAATGGCATAGCGCTTATTTGCGTAAGGTGCCAAATACAGATACGGAATGTCTAAATGCGCACGGTAGGGCAGGGCACAACCTACCTTTTCTTGAAGTACTACGACATGTTTTTGAACCCTGACAACTCGAGTTTGTAGTGAATTCCAAATTTTCAGGACATAATGCGAAATAGTGGATTCATCAAATATAAAAGTTTCAATTGCATAGCTTCTAGAATTTACATTTTTTTTTATATCTAACTTTTTTAGTGAACATTTTTTTAGGCATTTCTCTCTCAGTTTCTGAATCAAAAACACTTAGAAAGAATGAATTGGTTATGGTTTTCGGCCATCGTTCAATGTAACCTGTTCTTTCGAGCATTTCGGCCGTCGTCGTTATATTTCAGGAGATGTCGGGCGAAACTTCGAGAACTAATCCACGACGACGGTCGAAATGCTCGATTTAACAGGTTACGATATCATCTGTTGTCAAGGCATTAGGAAATAAGTTACCAACCAGCGTAAACTACCCTTAACAATTGTACAGGCAAAGATCTGGGGGCACGGTAGTGCCCCCGCCAAGACGAGCCTTGCGAAGCGCGGGCCGGGGCACTATATATTGTCTCGAAGTGTTTCGTCGTAATTTCGGACCCTCATAATTCGAGTTTGGAATATACCAGATGAATAAAATTCTCAGGATATAATGCCAGTAGGGAACTTATCAAACTTGCAAAGTTTCAAGTGCATAGCTCGTACACTTTAGATTATATAGATATCTAAAAACTCCCGATTTCGTCACTCATTCACTGATGATCATAAAAACTGTTAGGGTACTTCCCGATGTCCTGTGAAGTTGAAATTTGGTATGTGAGCTAGTTTCAGTACACAAACTACAGAAAAATTCTCAAACTTGAAACTTTCACCCCCCAACCCTTATAATCAGGGGATGTATAAGTTTTTATGAGACTTCCGCCAATTTTGATGCTAGTGATCTGAAAATTGATATATATGGAGGACTGCTTGTATGAATGTTAAAAAAAAATATGCAAGAATAGTCACATTCTGAATAAGGGCATAAAATGAAGCGCTCGTGAAACGCCTCATGTGTATTTACACCAAATACAATTTTCCTGTAATAACCTCAACCACAGTTTCCATTGTGCAATTTCCCGTTGTGATCATTGTATAATGATAGGATTCTTTTAATAATGGTTTTGATGGCAACTCCCAAATACATCGCCATCGCAGATTGAACCTAGGTAGGTGAAGGTATATTTCTATTTTTCGTACATTGTTGGTTTTGAACATGAATTGTGAATTAGTTTGACTGAAAATAGGTCTCGCAATAATTATATTTTATTTAATTATTCGGAAAAAATTAACAAAATTAAAGGATTTTGTCATAAGCAACGTACAAAAAGAATTGAAATCCAACCAAAAACATTTTCATGTAAAATATTGCCAAGACGAGGCCGTATTTTCAACATTGTCAAAAAGTTATCAGATCTCATGTAGAGCCAAGCTGCTAACTCCACACTCTTTATCTTCACAAGTCCTTATTTCATAAACTCTATGCCTCGGTCAAAATAAGTGACTTGGCCGTTTCGTAACTATGAGAGCTATTGTATAACAGAAAAGTTATAAACAGAGAATTAATTTTTCACCATAAGCTCACTTGGCGAAAGGAAAACGGCCAAGTCACTTATTTTGACCAAGGCATAGAGTTTATGAAATGAGGACTTGTGAAGATGAAGAGTGTAGAGTTAGCAGCTTGGCTCTACATGAGATCTGATAACTTTTTGACAATGTTGAAAATACGGCCTCGTCTTGGCAATATTTTACATGAAAATGTTTTTGGTTGGATTATAAATGACTATAATTTTTGAATAGAGGTTAAGTGAAAACAGATTTTAACCTTCAATTCTTGAATCTGGATTCTTGAAGTATCCGAAATAAGTTTTGGTTTAATCATTATCAGAACAGTTCTAGAATCGAGATTTTACTGCGCATCGGTTCGGCGCTGAATCAGAACGGTCCCAGGACAGTTCTGAATTTCGCAATCAAAACTAAGCTATAGATTCTCGTTGAATTGGCGCTGAATTATTCTTGATTCAGATCTAGTATTATAATTACAACTGTCAGATGGAAGGAATTTTTCCTATTTGTCGTTGTATTGTGGCCAAATTACACAAAATCTTTATGAAGTGTAGCCTGCGTCATTCCGATAGGTACTCGTAAACAATGTTACTGTTAAGTGTCTAAATGCGATGGGTAGTTTTTAGTATGATTTGTAAAAAAAAGGAAGTTCTTCATAATACTCTGAAATGAAAACATATAATGTTTTCCTTATCGAGTTTTGATGTATCGAATTAAAATTAGAAAAAATGAGTTATTGTTGGCATGCAGAAAGATTATTGTATCCTTGGAAATGGACCTCCTGGGTTGTGGGTTCGGTGTCTTAACCTCTAGACAACCGAGAAAAAGAAGGTCCCAACCAAAATTCGTCTAACCACTGCTCCAGAATCCGATGTTTGTGGTTAGTAGTATTTTTTTATTCCTTACTAACTAAGGCGTTTGTGGAGAGTTTTGGTGTAGTTAATGTTGGGAAGGAAATCAAGCACTGTCAGCAAATTTTCAAGAATTGAATGTGTGACCTACTTTCCAGTCCTTAAAAATTACCCATTTGAAATTCACTACTAACTCAACCAGAAGGCTTATGGACCCGAAATGAAACTCATAGATGCTCAAGCTTTTTGTTTACTTGTAGACTACAGTCACTCATATTATATCAATTGAATATAATTCTCAACAATATACTCAATAATATATGAGGTTCATTATCAACTTAACACAACAGGACTTTATTGATCAGTCATCCGAGAAGAATTGGGCTCTGAATCCAATCCAATTACGCTGGTTATTGTATAAAGTAGACTTCAAGCATGCCGTTTTTTCTTTTCTCATTCATATGCATTCAAGAAATAATTACACCTCTCGAATTCAACCTTGCATATTTCATCTAATAATTTCTTCCATCAACCGTTGATTTTTTGTGGAAATAGCGCTAATGTTTCTGGATTATATCTTGTTAACGGTAGAGGTTTTTTCTAGATCTAGAAGTTCGAACCAGGAAGTTCGTCATTTGAAGGTTTTGCATCTGGTGAACGGAGAAGTGGCTTTGAAATCAGGAGCTAGCATAAAATTTAACTTTTCAGGTTTGACATGTTATGTTCACGAAAATATCCATGAATTCTGTTGAAAAATTCAGCGGCTGCCACAAAGAATGAGGTTGTTGCAAGGTTCTTTATCGAAATTTAAGTTTTCAGTTTGTCATTTAACATAATGAATGAATTCGAGATATGATTTTAAACCTATCTTTCTAAACACATTCATCGAAAGTAGCTTACACTATGATCGTATATGCCACTGAAACTTATTATTGCTTCTCGTCAATATAACGTAGTACAAAAATCAAAGCATTATTTTTTGCCCTTAGCAGAAAATGTTTTTTTTTGGTCTCTCTGAATGAAGATGAGCCATAATCTGCAAAGAGTCTATACTTCTGTTTGCAACAGGGAAATCCATGGCAAAACGGGGTACTGCGGCATAACCAACTCTCAGACGCATTATCCCCACTACCAATACCTTTGCCTGTAATAGAAGCAGCAGGAATCGGGTCGGGTGGACATGAGTTTGACTTTTTCCGCCATCTTGTTATAAACGTCTTATGTTGAAAAATTGGATCATATATTTTCTTAAGGTATTCACAGTTTTCGAAAAGTTATTGATATTTTGTTTATGCTATATCGTTAGTGCTCTTATAGATAATTCATCAAATGCATGGCTTCAAAACTCCTTTTTCATTGATTGATTCCTCTTGTTTATTAGGGAGGTACTGTGGGAAAAGATGGGGTTTTGATGATGGGGACCAAAGGAGGTCCCGTTTTAACCCATCCTTGGGTACCCTATTGCGCCCCATGCAAAGTATTGAGATTTATTATGGATTGGTTTCAGATGTTGAGAAAATACGCAAGAAAGACAACTTCTAAAAATTGATCTAAAGAGTCAATGAAAGAAGCGCCTCAGAAATGTGTTTATCGAAGTTCAAGAGTTAGAGATTTTGGAATATATAAAAGAAATCATATAACTAAGAGTTTTCGTATTAATAAAATATGTTCTTTCACCTACACGTACCTGATACACTAACCCAAACACAATGC
The DNA here is from genome assembly GCA_038502775.1 of Hippodamia convergens. NCBI lineage: Eukaryota > Metazoa > Arthropoda > Insecta > Coleoptera > Coccinellidae > Hippodamia > Hippodamia convergens. Next base: position 134,797,056 of record CM076607.1, on the reverse strand, counting down.
CCCATTATGCCTCGTATACGAGGCAAAACGGGAAAAGGCCTGTTTTTTGAAAAATACATAAAAAACTACGTAAAAAATTTTAGTTGGCTAAAGTCTAAAGAAAATATATTCATCTAGCTAAACTCAAAATGGCCTTGTCATGTTATTTTGTTTTATACAAAAATCAGAATCTTAATGTTTGGTAACTCATTTTGCCCCGGATTCCCATAGTAAAATGTCGTAAGTCGTATAAGGCCATTAGAAATGGAAAAATTTGGTTCGAAATAAATGATCTGTTCATTATCGAAGAAAAAATCAGAACCCCATACTTATTTCTAAAATATCTCAAAAGATTAAGTTGTGCTTGACCGGTTTTACCTCAGACTTTTCCCTTTGATGGACATCATCAAGGATACTTTATGCGGTGAGCTTTCGTCTGCGGTATATGCAATAAGGAGAATCGAATCCATTTTGGGAGAAGAGGAGGCATATTCATATTTTAGTCTGTTCCATAGTATAACTACGAAATTGTTCATGGTGCTCAGAAGGTCTTTGAGTAACGTAGACGGGGTGTTTATTTATCAACCAGAAGAAGGCCTCGAGGGTATTTGCTGGGGTTTCTCGGAGAATGAGTTTGAGAGACCTCATAAAAAAATATGAAATCCTACTCTTCCAGCGTGCTGAGTTCTCGCCTGTCTATTTTCATGAAGACAATGGAGATTATAATAATCACTTGGACCTTCATGATCGCCAAATTAATGAATTTTAATTTTATCATTTCTGTATTTGTTAATTTTGTAAATCTTCCAAAGTTATATTATATTCATATGTTATATTATATTATTATAAAACTCAAATTTTATATCTTTATAAAATATGATAATAACCTATACAGAACATCCGGACTTACTTTCGCATCACATACTTTTCACGAAGAAAAAAGGGCCTCGCGATGACTTCCCGCCCGGGGCCTCGCAATGGCTAAGGCCGCCCCTGTTTCCAGGATTGGAATAGCTCATTATGAAAGTTTAAAATGGCTTTATCTTTTTATCTAGGCTGAATCGGAAAAAAATATATACGAAAAAAGTATTTCTTTTGTCCTCTAGAATATATGGTTTCCATATATGTACAAGTCAAAAGCTCACCCTGTATAGCCCCAGCAAAATAGAACCAATTAAATAAAGACCACAAAAATTGGGAGAAAAGTTCGCTCAAAGATCACACGACCTACTACTGACAAGTGTGTGTGATAGGAGCAGACGTCCAGCATGAATGGTTCCAGAAAAATAGCTCCTGGAAGTTCTGGTAGAATCGAGATCAAAAATCCAAATCCAAAACTTATTTTAATCTGTATTACCACACTAAAAAACTGGAGGGACCTAGGCAATTTGCTTCGAATTTTTAACAATAAAAGTCGTTTATTATCATTATTTATTGGGTGGATTACATCGGCTTCAGGGCTTGAATATTGGAAAAAAAGTGGTTTGCGATGATTTTTTTAAAGAAATTAATTCTACTCATGTCAGTTATTAACAAGAAAATTGGCGCAGATTGATTCAGAATTCATAAATTTCATAAATAGGAAACAAACTCATCGAAACAAGAAAACTTGCTAAATCCGGGATTCCGCTAAACACTGGGATGAATGATGTCTGAGGAAGGGAAGAACCGTTTTATTTTGCAACTCATTAGTATTCGTTCAAATTCCGCCCTGACATAAGGAGAACAGAACTTCGAAATCCTGTTCACCAATTCGCAGATCAAGTTCTTCTCTGTCTGACCGATTACTATTTCGATGCATTGTTTTTTAGGACCAAATAACAAATATTGAACCTAAAAATAGACAAACTGGATTGGCATTCTCTTTGGTTCGTTGGTACATTCGCGATTGTGTGGCAGAAGAAGATCGATTCGGACTCGGAGGAATAGTTCACATGTTACCTAACAGAGCGATAGATAGCCTTGGCTCGACTAATGTTCTCGGAGGAATTTCTTTTTCAGTTGCTCGAAGGTGGATTGAAAGGAGCTATAGGTTTTCGTGAAATTCTGGATCATACATTTAAACTGTTCCGGCAATATAAATATTTTATAAGTGTTATGATTATAATTCGAAACTGTTTTGATTCAACACCGCGATTGCATTAAAATTCGAAATATTCTTTTCTCTATTTCAGTATCGTAATGAGTTCATTACAGTACTAGAAGTAGTGCTGTAATGAAACTCATTACAGCATTGTTTTCAGTTATATTTTTCGTTTTGTGGTTGTCGGTACTGACCTCCGATCCACTCAATTTTCGAATCAAATCAATTCAAATTCCGCAATCTGTTAAATTTCGTTAGTGACACCAACTGCCAAGATACAATACAAAAGTCACTGATCTGAATTTTTATTTGAATTTCGCGAGTTTTCCACAAAACTTTACTGAAATAGGGAAAATATCGTCTAATACTCGTTGCAGAAGGCAATTCCAACACTCATGCTTTCGAATTTCGCATTCGTGTTGAAATAGGAGCTCATTCTGTAACTTGTTTTAGAATATACTATTCTCTGATACCGTGTCAAATCCGTTCATTGTACCACATCTGTCAGAACAAAATCGTGGGAGAATATCTCAATTTCGCACAGTTTTCATGATAATATTTATTTATTATATGTTGGATTTTTTCATTATCTGTCAAAATTATGAGAGTTCCTATAAAAATAACGATTTTCATGGAAATATTTCAGTAATTGCAATAAAAATAACGAATTAGAGGAAAAAACGTATAATAGGCTGAAGTTCCTAGGTCGGAGGTCTTCTGACCCTGTCAATAAAGGTTTTTTGTTATTGTTGTAACGTATAATACTTGTACAGAAGTCTTATTCCAACACTCGTTCGCTAACTCGGAAAAGTAAAGAAAAGTAGTGTACCATCAGACATCGAAACACATTCATTAGATGTATCAGCTTCCAAAACATATTCGTATAGAATTTCATTACAATGTTGCCAGTAGTTTCGGCAGAATCGTAAAAAATGTGTATATTTTTTTCTTTTTCAACGCCCTGTATCTTAAATACGGATGGCGTTACGATTTTTTTTTACTGAACAAACCCCTATTATTTTTCAGTTTTCTATCTATCCTAGAGAGGGAGTAACCTTTTTCTGAAACACCCTGTATGTGTCCAATCTTCAATCGATAACAGAAGCTGACGCCAATACCGAACAGTACCAACATATCAATAATTATTTCTCACAGTTTATTGTGTATAAATAGGTAAATTAATAGATAGGAAGTTTTAATCTCTGGAGCTTCGAAAGAAAATACTTTTTTCATAGAATCTTCTTCTTCATGTGCCGTCTCCCGTACGAAAGTTGGCGACTAGTAGGGCGATCTTAACTTTCGAAGCTGCTGCTCGAAATAATTCAGCAGATGTTTTTCCCGACCATGCTCTCAAATTCTTCAGCCAGGAGTCTCTTCTACGTCCGGGGCCTCTCTTGCTGTTGATTTTACCTTGAATTATTATCTGCAGCAATTCATATCTATCTCCACGCATGATATGTCCAAAATACTCGAACTTTCTCTTTTTGATGTTGTATAAGAGTTTTCTATCTGAGTATCCATTCTGCGGAGTACCTCCTCATTCCGTACCCTATCAGTCCAAGATATCCGTGGCGATATGCCCACATCTCAAAGTTCAAAGGCAGTGATTTTTCTGGACAGTGTTTCCGTCAGCGTCCACGCTTCCACCCCGTACAAGACTATTGGAAACACGTAGCACCGGAGAATTCGCTTTCTGAGTTCAATGTTGCTGTTCTTGTTACAAAGAAACGATTTCATCTTCATGAAGACACCTCTGGCTTGTTCGATGCGACATTTAATTTCAGTATCTTGTCTCCAATCGTCAGTGATGATTACCCCCAAGTATTTATAAGAATGGACTCTCTGTATTTCTTCATTTTCAATCTTTATTGATGTTTGTGTTCGTAGCCCCCGCTCAATCACCATATATTTTGTCTTCTTGATGTTCATTTCTAAGCCGTATATTTTGCTACGATGATTGATGACGTTGAACAAAGTTTGAAGATCTTCAAGTGTTTCCGCCAGTAGTAAGCTATCGTCTGCATATCGGATGTTATTGATCAGGATTCCATTTATGTTAATACCCACATTGATGTCCTCCAAAGCCTGTTTAAAAATTTGCTCCGAGTATATATTGAATAAAAGTGGTGACAGAATGCATCCCTGCCTTACCCCTCGTTGGATCTCAATATCATCCGTTCTTTGTGACTCTACCAACACATCCGCTTTCTGGTTCCAATATAAATTTGTAATCAAATTGATATCTTCAAGGTCTAGGTTCAGATTAGTCATTATTTCGATCAACTTATTGTGACGCACTCTGTCGAAGGCTTTCCTGTAATCTATGAACCCCATATAGACGTTCTTGCTGACATCCCGACATCGTTGTACCAACACGTTGACACTGAACAGCGCCTCTCGTGTCCCCATGCCATTTCTAAAGCCGAATTGGGTGTTTGTTAGTGCCATCTCGCATTTGCGATATATTCTGCCGTGTATTATTTTCAAAAAGATCTTCAGCATGTGCCACATCAAACTGATTGTGCGATAGTCTTCACAGCGCTTTGGGTGATAATCCACCAAAATGTTGACGTTGTCTTCATCGATGAGTTTTATTTGATCTGCTGTAACTTCATCGGGTCCAGCCGCTTTCCCTTTTTTACAATTTTTGATCGCGTAGATCACCTCCGTTTTTGTTATAGGGGGCGCTGTCTGTCCATTTTTACCATCTTTCATAGAATATCAAGTCCAATTGAGCCACAAGTAATCTCAAATAGACAACGTTGAACCTTGTTAATTTATACCATGTAAATATGAAGGCCTATTGGGAAAATTCCGTTATAAATAACGCATAATATTGGTATTTCTGGGGTGATGTCGAAATCCCAAAAAAATATACTCCAGTGATAACAGCTTGAACTTGTGAATGAAACAATTACTAAACAAACGAAATGACTGAATATACTAGTAAAAAATTAGGATAAAACAAGGAGACATGACGCGGCGGGAAAGACGACGCAATCCGAAAATTCGCAATTTCGGTGCATGCAGCGTCATGAGCCTAAAGCCTTGGTTTCCTCGAAAGCGGTACCGATAAATTGCGATCACAATAATGCGGCAAATGATGTCATAGAAAACTGTACAATGCATAACACATATTGAGTAGCGGTGATCATCAACGCATCTTCAAAAACCACTGATGATGTTGTGCATGGTACAGTTTTTTATGTCGAATTATTGCGGTCGAAATTTGTCGGTACCGCATTCGAGTAAAGCAAGGCTTAAGATGAGTGCATACAGACGTTTACTCTTACCGTCCTCGAAAAATCGTGTTGAAAGTGCGATAAAGTTACAAGATATTTGATGATATATAAGGTACCTAAGCCAAATATTACCATGTTCCTAATACTAACGTTAGTACTCTGGCGTACGATATTATTCAAGATGTTGAGATCAACCAATCCAACGCAATAGTGCACAGTCTGCCCGAATCGCCAGACTGAGAATGGCGTTTTGTTTTGGAAAAATCTTTATCGAGTCCGTAGCTACTTACAAGTCAATATCAATTCTGGAAAACATTACATAAGGTAAGTCTCACAAAGGAATCTTCTTAACGCTTGGGAGTCAGCTGTGACAGCATTGAGGTAACTTTGAATTCTTTCCTTCAATTCTTGAGGAGAATTTACCCCCGTCGCATAATTTTTTTCTTCAAGGTACGACCAAACTGTGTAATTCAAGGGATTGAAATCGCATGACTGAGAAGGCCAATGAATTGGAGCTCTTGCTCGAATCCATCGATTCGGAAAATGGTTATTCAACCGATTACGACACCTTCTATCAATGAGGCGGGGAGCTCCATCGTGCTTAATAATTAATGACTTTTTCAATACTTCATATCAACATCGGTTATTGCTTAATCATTTTCAAATCAAAATATTCCGAAAACGGTGCACAGATTCGAGTTTCCTCTGGAGTACATTTTTGGTGTAAAATTGAATGATGTTTAAGATCGCTCAAAATATAGCTCAATAAATTTATTATCAAAAAAGTTATGTTCAAAACAACTTGGTACGAGCCGTGTAACTAGCGCCCTCTATGAGAGTCAGACATCAAAATATATTCATTAGATGAATCAGCTTCCAAAACATATTCGTATAAAATTTCATTACAATGTTGCCAGTAGTTTCGGCAAAATCGTAAAAAATGTGTATATTTTTTCCTTTTCAACGCCATGTATCTTGAATACGGATGGCGATACTAAAATTTTTTACTGAAAAACCGCTATTATTTTTCACTGTCTTATTTATCCCAGAGAGAGAGTTACCTTTTTTTGAAACACCCTGTATAATCTGTAAAGAGTATAGCTTTTTCTTTCACACCCATTCCCGATTCTGTTTTGCCTCCAGTGGACATTTACAAACATGAGAAATATTTGCGTTAACCCCTTTAAAACTGTATGAAACTCTAAGAAAAAAGGACCGAAATTTAAAGTCAAAATCTCTTTTGATTCAATAATAATAGGTTGAGTTTTGTTCCAGCAAAAATCCCCATTCGGACCAAACTCTCATCCTGAAATTGCCTGCACCTTCACTAGACCTAGGAACCCCACCAAGGCTATGTTATCCACTAGTTATAGTTCTATTGAGGAATGACGTCGTGGACAATGTGCATCCCGACGAAACTGTAAGTACCGCTTCGTCTGCCTTTCGCCAATGTTCCTTTCTGTAAGCGACACCAAGTAGTACGAGAGTTACGAACGGCGAAAAACCAGTATTTTAAGATACTTAGCTGGTTTTTTGATATGTATATCATTTCCTGTAGTATCCCGATCACGAAACACGTCGCCTGAAAGCTGATTAGTGGTGTCTGGCTGGTGAATCGCACCACGCGAAAGTTCTGGCAATCGTACCTATATTCTTGTTTCATACAGTTTCAAGATCATAACGCAATAAAAAAGTCTCTTACTGAGTTGCCATTTTTTACCTTCATTTTCACCTGTAAAGGTGCCATGCGTACTAATGAACGAAACACTAGCCAACTGCCATACGCGTTTCGTGATTGGGATGCTAAAATTCTAACCCCCAACTTAGCTAGCTCTTAGACTAAAGTAACTTATGTGCAAGGTGATCGTTTATATTTTACTCAATAGCTATCTCAGTTAATATTGGTCGTACACAAAAGTTCAAATGGGTAAATTTGCAGTGTTTTTTATGGGCAATCAGAATTCAGTACTCAAATTGCATCAAAGCATCGTTAACCTAAAAATTCTATGTAAATTATTGTTTTTCAAACGACACACCCTGTATTTCATTTTACCCCCCCCCCCACTAATTATCTTCAGGGTCTCGAAAAAAGACCTTTGTGAAAATATCAGCTCCAAATAATAACATTTAGAGGTAGCTCATCAATTATTTCTATTTTGCCTACTAATAGCAGGGGAAAAATTTCTTTTTTCAATAAAAAATTCCTAGAACACAAACCAATAGGCGGATTTCTTTGTGTGATACATTCTCGTGTAGGCAATCAGATACTCTACAAATATGTCCGTTACGATATTTCGATAAAACGGCCGCTTCAAAAGTTATTCGATTCGATGCTAATATTGGAGTATTTTTGAAGAAAAAATTTATTCAAAAAATCGACTTTACTTGTTTTCACGCAACCCGCCTTTTAATCATCTTCAGGGCACAGACAAAAGCCGTCTGTGAAAATATTAGCTTTGAATATTAATATTTAGAGGTCGCTCATCGATAGTTTCTTTTTTCGCTGCTGATGGCAGGAAAAAAATTCTTTTTTCAATAAAAAAATTTTTGTTCACGGACCAATAGACGGATTCCACTGTATGATACATTTTGGTGTAGGCAACTAGATACTCTACGAAAATGATCAATACGATATCTCGATAAAACCACTTATTTGAATATTTTTTTCCAAAATACCTCAATATAAGTCATTAATATAGAGATATTTTTGAAGAAAAAGTTCGAATAACTTTTGAACGACCGGTTTTATCGAAATATCGTATGAGACATTTTCGTAGGGCATCTATTTCCTTACACAAAAATGTATCACACAATGGAATCCGTCAATTGGTTCGTGAAGAAAAAATTTTTTATTGAAAAAAGAAACATTTTTTTTTGCTATCAACAGCAAAAATAGAAGTAATCGCTGAGCAACCTCTAAATATTAATATTCAAAGCTAATATCTTCACAGACGCCTTTTTTCGATACCCTGAAGATAATTAGAAATAGAGTTTCGTGAAAACAAACAGAATCAATTTTTTTGAATAATTTTTTTCTTAAAAAATACCTCAATATTAGCATCGAATCGAATAACTTTTGAAGCAGCCGTTTTACCGAAATATCGTAAGGGTCATTTTTGTAGAGTATCTGATTGTCTACACGAAAATGTATTACACAAAGAAATCCGACTATTGGTTTCTGTTCTAGGAATTTTTTATTGAAACAAGAAATTTTTTCCCTGCTATTACTAGGGAAAATAGATATAATTGATGAGCGACCTCTAAATATTATTATTTGAAGCTGATATTTTCATAGAGGTCTCTTTTCGATAGCCTGAAGATAATTAGGGGGGGGGTTTCGTGAAAACAAAAAATGTCGATTTTTTTGAAACATATATACTTTATTGAGGTTATCTCTGGCAGTTTTCCAAAAAGATAGATATTTTCTTCTTAATCTAAGGCAGCTGTGGAATGTCACACGCGAACGATGCGATTTTTTTATATCAAAGGAACCGTGGATAATAAAAACACCTGATATTTATATTATTCATTTATTAACTCAAAGTTAAATTAGGTATTCAAAAGACCCCCCATTTACAGACAGAGTCGATATATTTTTTTTTAAGTTTTTGAGGATTTTCCTTACCATTTATGAAATATATTAAGGTTGTCAATTTGTGCTTCTATTCTGAATTTGCTGTCTTCAATATTTCGCGGACTGGCCATATACACTTTATATTTCAAATATCCGCATGAAAAAGTGTCCAATGATGTTAAGTAGGGACTATCAGGGGGCCATAGAATGGAACTTCGATATAAAGAAATCACAGCATTCTTGACTGGCCTACTACAGCTGCCTTAGATTTAGATAAAAGAACCTATAATTTTCAGAATTTGCCGAAAAAAATCTGATTATCAATCATAGAACTGGAAATTCCATTCAACAAACGAAAGTTGTTGAAAAATGTTCCGGTAAAGTCTAATCGAATCCCTAGTCATTCGCTGAAATATTCTGATGATCAAGAATTTCCTTGAATCACCCTGTATAATCCTCCATAAAAAAGGAAAAGTCACTTCCGGCATCCGGAGATACATCCTTCAATGCGGGATTTAAATTTTAACGACCAGTATGAAATATTCTAATGAACGTTCTTCGTGTGCCTGCATGATCTTCCAATGAACAGGAAATTCCACTGGGTGTAGTCATGGATACCTGATGCAATGAGGGGTTTAAATTTTCGAACATCCATGAAACTTAAGCCGAACCTGAAAAGACCTCATAAAATGAAACTGGCGCATCCGGCAATTTGAACCAGAAAATCTAATGCATTTCACTTTCGAACACAAAAAATTTGAACGAAGTTTTCCAGCAGTTCTCGAGTAGTTATTTATATATGCTTGGAGAATCCAACAGAAATGGTTCGGAATTGATTTTATACGTTTTTCAAATAATTACTGTAGGTACCCAATATGTAAAAATATTATTCTATTATGTGTGTATGGATTTTATTGATATGCTTCTAATTGCTCTATTTGAATGAAACACTTGCTGAATAAAACACTTGTGTAAAATAGTGGACTGCATTAACTAACTTATTAATTATGTTTGTATTAATATCAAGATTGAAATGTCTTTGATACGTGAATAGGTCTCACTCGGAGTCTGGAGACATATTAACTACCCCGCGCGTCGGCACTCCAGAAAAAAAATTGTGCACATTTTTTACGTTTTTGCATAACTTACTGGTAGAATTGTAATGAAATTTTATACTTATATGTTTTGAAAGCTGATACATCCAATAAATTGGTTTTGTATGTGTATCATAGGGGGCTCTACACTGAGAGAAATAAATTTGTTTTTATCAATAAAGTATTTATTTCGAGATTATTCATTAACAAACAAATCCACTTATTAATCTTAAATTTATTTATTAACTAACAGATCTTGCCTCTGAAAGAATTCATTCACATATAACGAAATATTTATTTACACGGTATTTGTTAATATTTAATATATTTGGGTATGATGTATTTCATTTAAACTGTAGTTCTCTTCAAATATAAGATATATTAATTGAAAACATATGTTCATTTGGTGATAAACGAACGTTTGGTTTCTATTACTAAATGATTCTAAACTTCCACCACTCCACGATATGTTTACTCAAAATACAGGATTTATTAACAATGAACAAACCGCATTTGACATGTTTCAGTCATCTTGGCTAGTTAACATTGTTCGGTGGTCGGTAGATTCAACTACCCGACTCCTGCCGATAAATCGCGAATGACGCAATCGGATGAAAGGTAAAAATCGAATCATCGATGACCACCAATAGCGAATGAGTTCTCCTTCCAACCCTAACTCCCCAAAGAATTCTTCACGAGCGTCATAGTTCATGAAGAATTAAAACTAACAAACTAACATCGACTTCTGGGAGAGTCGCCAACCGAAGATCAGATGAAACCTTTAACCTTCCCCATAGCACAGTTGGTTAGCGCATTGGACTAGTATTTCGAGGGTCGCAGGTTCAAATCCTGCACGGACTGGTCATCATTGCAGAATTCAATTCCGTCTGCAAAGCCGTTAATTTTTAATTTTGCTATCAGACGTTAACATTCATTCATAATTCATGCAGTTTGTTAATTATTACTAAATATATTTATTTCAGTGTAATGCGTCTTTATTCGGTATTATTGAATGTTATTATTCATAAATAAATGTGATATAATATTGAGTGAAGGTGATTTGCGAAAACTTGAATAAATTCTTTATTTCCATGAATGAAATATTTATTTGTCCATTTGGCCAATAAATGATTTATTAACTTTAACGCATGATCGATAATATCAAGTGAATACTTCTTTCAGTGTAGTTACACGGTACGTACCAAGTAGTATTGAACACAACTTTTTTTTATAGTAGATTTATTAAGCGGAATATTTTGATTTGAAAATTATGAAGTACTAGCTGGCCCGCGCAACTTCGTCTTCCCAAATCGGCTATTGAAATTATTGTTATTATTATTAACTATCATTCTAATATCATCCTCAAACACGAAAAATTTTGAAGAAGTCTAGATCCTAATTGCTACACAGTCTACCAGATCCAATTGTTTTTCACAAACTTTTCGTTTACGTCTAACCTATACCAAAATAACTGAAACTCCAATCCTATAATCAAATAATCAGTCAATTCTCTTAACGTATGGGCCCTCCCGTGACGAGGTTTCTTCGGGGGTACTTCACGCAAGATATTATTCGTACACATCATTTCTACAACAGCTGATAATAGTATTGCTTGGTTGAGGTACTCCGATATTTCACAGTTTCACTTAATTGCTTAGAATCGATCGAGGCTAAGCGTCATTTTTGCATATCCCCGTAAGAATAACATGGGTCATTCGCGACTACGCGACGTATGTATTTTGACGAAGGGCGCTTATAGCTATGAGAAGCAGGCATTTGTTCGACTCGCTTGATATTTTCTCATTGTTTTATGCTGCAATACCACAAAATTTTTATAAACTATGTTATTCGGATAGATAAACTATTATGATGTGAAGCTTTATCTGAATCCTTCTGGTAGTTCTCACGTGAAAGAGTAACAAACATCTTCACATCCTCACAAACTTTCGCATTTATAATATTAGTAGGATTAGTAAGATTCACCGATGCTGATATGAAGTTATGATAAATGTATTAATTAAACAAAAAATCACGAGACGAGAATTCAAAAAAGACTAAAAACCACCCGGTATATTTCATAGATATGACCGTGAGCAGTTTGTTATTAATTGTGAATCCTTGCTCAACCAATATGATTGAAAAGATCCGATAGAAGTCAAAAGTTGGTGATTTTTGGGTTACGATAACTTCGGAATTTGCAGTCAAGAATGCAGTCCCCAACATTAATTCATTTCTTTGCCAATATTTGATCAAAATTTGCATTAATTCTGTATGAACTCGAGGCACCGATGACATGTTCGACGTCCGGCAATGAATTTGACAAATAAAATTAATTGCGGCCACTTTTGGGGCCTTGATATTGACAAACAAAAATATTTACCAGTTTGAATGTGTGTATTGTTTACTCACTTAATCTGAAACCGGATTTTGTCCGCCGAATCCACAAATGGAAATTCAAGTCTCGTTCGAACTTGGCCAAAATCAACCGTCAACTTGACGAGGAGCATCTGCAAATGTTGTCATCAATTGAGATATCGAGTGAAATATACTGCTCCACAAGAGTTAGGGATATCGTATTCAATCGTTTTGAAAAGTATGTAATATTCGATAAAATCGCTGTAAAATCATTCAAAACTCAATAACAACTTGAATCGATCCAATAAAAATCAGTATGAGACATTTCGTCAATCTAGCCACCTTTTTTTCTGAAGTTTCGTTCTTTGCTTATGCTTCATGAGTGTTCTTATTTTGAAATGGAGTCAGATTATCAACGGCTTCAATTTGAAACGAGTTTTCTGAAAATGCCAAGACGTAAATAAACAAACGCTGAGGAGGCTAATAGGGCTATCGGAAAGCTACAGGGTGGCCTAACTCAGGTTGTTGCAGCAGAAAGACTTCAAGTCAGCCAAAGTGTGATATCTCGACTTTGGAATAGATTCAGGGAGACAGGTTCCGTGTTGGAAGGACCAAGGCTTGGTGGGCGACGAAAAACAACACCTGCTCAGGATCGTTTCATCACCGTTTCGGCGAGAAGAAAGCCTACATCTTCGTGTAGAATGCTACGGAATACTCTTCAAAATGCAGGTGGGGTCCAAGTTTCCATCGGAACCAACAGACCACTTTTCAGATTCTCAAAGAATATGGGTATGGACCATCCCCCGCATACCCAGTAATCTTCGTTATGTCCAAGAAGTCCATCCATTCCGAGGGGGAGTGTTATGGTATGGGCCGGGATATGTTTCAACGGACGCACAGATCTACACATTTGTCCTGGGAATATGACCGCCTTACACTACTTGTCATTGACAATGTTTTACCAAATTTTCACGCTGCTTTTAGTGAAACATTTCAATTTCTAGACGATAACGCTAGACCGCACCGTGCAGCCCTAGTGGAGAATGCGCTCGAGGAGCTTGGTATTCCACATTTAGCAATACCTCCGCACCCACCAGATTTGAATTGCATAGACCGTGCATGGAATATGCTCCAAAGAAGATTACATAATCATCAACTTACCCCAGAATCCTTAAATGATCTGAGAGAGATTCTGCCCCATTTATGGAACCAAATTCCTCAGGAAATGTTCAACAACCTCGTGTGTAGTATGCAAAGAAGATGTCAAGCCGTTATTGATGCCCGTGGTTGCCATACATTGAATTGATAGGTTTAAAATGCTTGGATTCTCGGGGAATAAAATTTCGTTATTTTACTCAATTTTTCTTAACCACCGTGTATACACGTCTATATCAGACTCCCCCAACAGAAAAATTATTAAATTCATGAAAATCTTCAGAATCGTGAAAATTGTTCGATTTTTCATTTATCAATTGATTTGGTTGTTTATAAAAATTTTGGTGAATATGAATATTTTCGATTCTAAACTATGATAAAAAAAATTCAACTCTACACTTACTGTAATCTAAGTTCAGGTTATCGGTCACGTACGTAAAACGTTTGAAAAATCTATATATGTTCTCCTGACCAAAAATAATTAAACTTCATAATAAAAGCTTTAATTTTATTATACTGACGTTTCGCCCTAATATTTTGGGCTTCTTCAAAGATTAAAAATTAAAAACGTAATTACACAAGAATACAACAACAGGGAACATCAGTGAGGTTACCTCAATATGTGCTATTATTTCTTCTTCTTCTTTCTAAACAATTAGTTTCAACGAGGAAAGGCAACAAACAATACTAGAAAATCGACACCATTAGGTGTGTACATAAATCTACATTTATTTCCTTTTTTATTTTTTATTGTATTGTGGGAATATATTCATGTAACTATTCGAAATGGTTGTGAAATCAGTTCTTATGTTTACATTTTTGTCGGATAGGGAAATGTAGAGGGATTCAAGGTATAGTCTCTTCCAGAAATGCGGTTTCCGAATCCAGGATAGTGACTGAGTCGAAGTCAAAGGAGTGTCCCGAGTCCAGAGAATGCTTATATATGCCCGAATGTAATGGGTTAGATTTCTTTATATTATATTGATGTTGGTATAATCTTTTTTTAAGTATTGAGAGGTCTGTCCTATGTAAAAGCTATGTGGATCACAGTCTCGGCACTTTACCCTATATATAACGTTGCTGGCATTCATGGTATCGTCTCTCTGCTTAAGTTTGCTGAAGATTATTGAGCTCCTGAGAGATGGAGTCCAAGCTGGTATGATCTTTAAGTTTTTGCACAGCTTATTGATACCATGCTCAATTGTTTGAAAATAAGGTAATCTGAAATATATGAGCTTTTTAAGATCAGATGTTCCGGGAGACGTGCCAATGGGGTCATTTAACTCGGAGGGAGCGCGAACAGAGGGGTTGCTGAGGGGTGGTGTAACGGAATTTTCAACTTTAGTGATCCTTTGTCTTTTTTCGAGGACCTTAATTCTTTTTTTGATGGTTCGGTTTATGAAAGTGGTGGGGTAAGAATTTTCTTCCAGAGTATCTCTGATTAATTTTAAATTGGTTGTGTGATACTCATTGTCAGATAGGAGGATTGCTCTATCGACAAGATTGTTAATGGTGGAGGACTTATATTTTAAGGGGTGGTAAGATAAGAAATTTAAGTATCTTCCAGACCAAGAATCTTTTCTAAACCAGTTAAACTTGAAACCGTTGTTGACCATCGATATGGTTACATCCAGGAAGTTGATGGAGTTTTCGTTGGGTATCTCTGCTGTGAAATGCAGTCTTTCATGAAAGGAATTGAAGGTTTCCAAGAGTTCATCGATGTTTGAAGCATCTAGACAAATAAGGGTGTCATCTACGTATCTGTAGTAGAAGGTCAAAGGGAATCGGAGCGATGGCAGAATATGCCCCTCTAAAAATTGCAGCACAATCTCGGCAATCTCTTG
>CM076607.1:134078521-134163745 GCA_038502775.1 Hippodamia convergens | reverse complement strand
ATCTTCTATAGCACAGACAAGTAGATGCGTCATAATGGAGAATAGCTCTTCTTCCGCCTCGAAAGAATGCTCATTCGGCATCAGAGCTGTTGTAAGGAGTCTAGGGTGGGGAGGGAATCCATGTCGAAACCTAAGGTCTCCCCAAAGTTATGCAAGAATTCAAACACCATCAATACGTTGCCAAAAGCTTGTCCGGGAAGTTTAAGTCCTGGGATTCTCTCCAGTTCAGGCAAGGGTTTTGATCTAGTTTCCAAATCTTCACAAGGTTTCCTCAGTTCACTTAAAATCTCCATTTCTAATCTTCTTTGTTCCATTTTTTTCTCTTTGTTAGCCCTGTTTTTCAGCCAAGAGTTGTTGCTTCTTTTTTTCGCGTTCTTCTAGTTTTCTTCGACTTTCCAGAGATTTTACCAAAGCCATGTGCTGTCTTCTTCTTTCTCGTTCCTGGACAAAAATTTCACACTTAATCATGGCTTTAGACATTCCCAAGATTTTATTTGAAGAACCGTTTTTTAAAGCAGAAGCAATGTTAGTTGACTTAAGTTTTTGAAATTAACATTAATTTATTAATAGTTCATAGTGTTTTAGAACCCAGTATATTGGGAAATTATGGAATGACTTGAAAGAATTTTGTTATTTCTACTGGGTAATATAAATATGGTAAAAAGTGTTAATGTTGTTGAAATATATTGAAGGTTTAAATCAAGGTTGTTCCAAAAATGTGTTCATTATGTGCAAGCCACTGCTCAACATAATGAATCTGATCTGTTGAATATTGTGAACATTTAATATTCCTTTATGAAATTGAATGATATATGAATAAACCATCACCCATAACTGAATCACCAGTTAAAAAGGAAATTTTTCAAGCAGTTAGGAAACCAGCATTTAAATTTCAGTTTCAACATTTCATGCTGGAAGAAACATATTATTGAACTTGTTAAATTCAACAACTAACATGTTGAAAAAAGAACGAACATAAAACAGCCGACATGCTCAAGCACAAGAACATTAGCACCGTAAAATGCATGGTGGCCATACCAACTCAACAGTGTAGAGCATTTCTTGCTGTTTACTGATCTCCTGAATGTACATCTAAAGGAAGAAATAATAACGTTAAGTAACAACTGAATTACAACACACTTCTAAATATTTTGTACATAACACAGTGAAAGGTATAGTTACTCTTCCAGTTACTTGTTCTAGGTGGACATTCATATGCTTGATTTGGAAGGTTTGAGTCAACAATGTATAATGTTTTCCTAATCGCGAAGAATGCAAAACTGTATAATGTATAATGATCAAGGACTGGTGAAATTAAACAGACAAGACTAGTCAAACTACAATGTGATTGTTCAAACTGAAGGAAAAACGATTTGAATTGCAATGGCCGAAATATGTTTTCTCACCTGCTCTTTGATCATAGATGCTTGCTGCCTCTTCAATTCTCTTTCCTACAAAGAAATAGCTGTTAGGTTGCAAATTTGAAAAAAAAAATTTTTTTAACTAATCAATATTCAGAATTGATTGAACCAACATAACAAGCACAAGGTGATCAGAATTCAGTACTAAGAATTGCATAAAGGCATCGTTAACTTGAAAATTCTACATGAACTTTTGTTTTTCGGCTTATTAGGCGTCTCTGGAGAACTGGATGCATTTGAAATCTGAAAATTAGGATTATGATATTTTTTTGACATTATCTACTAAGCTAGAATATTCTTGGGGCCTGACCACTTTTAGTTATACATGGAAAGAAAAAAAAAATTCAAAAATTTTTGGTACGAATGTATTCAGAATTACATACTCTATCAAATTCGAAAAACAAAAAAATATTTTGGAATTTTTTTTTCTTTTATTGTATAACTGAAAGTGGTCAAGCTCCAAGAATATTTTAGCTCGGTAGATAATGTCAAACAATAATATAATGCCAATTTCCAGTTTCAAATAGGTCCAATTCTACAGAAACGCCTAATAGGCCGTCAATACTCAAACAATGGTACACCACTGTATAAATTTATGAGGTATCTCTGGCAGTTTTCTAAAATAAAAATATTTTCTTTTAAATCTAATGCAGCTGTGGAATGTCACACGAAAACGATGAGATTTTTTTACATCAAAGGAACCTTAGATAAAGAAAGACCTAATATTTATACTATTTATTTATTAATTGAAAGTTAAATTAGGTATTCAAATGACCTCATTTTCTTCTAGATACAGTTGATATCGATTTTTTTTTGAGTATATTCCTTACCATTCAATAAATATATTGAAGTTGTCAATTTCTTCCTCTATTCTGAATTTAATAACTTCAATATTTCGAGGACGGGCCTTAAATTTCCTCATGAAAAAAGTATCCAATAATGTTAAATAGGGACTATCAGGAGGCCATAGTATGGAACTTCGATATAAAGAATAAATCACAGCATTCTCGAGTGGCGTTTTCCAGCCGCCTCAGACTTAGATTTAGGAGAAAGAGCTCTACCGATTAGGAAAATAAAATACAGGGTGTGCCATTGAAAAACAACACTTCACATAAAATTTTCACGTTGGCGATGCCTTTATCCATTTCTTAGTACTGAATTCTGAATGCCCATTAAAAAACGACAAATTTGCCCATTTAAACGATTTTGTACGACCAATAAAACTGACATAGCTAGTGGGTAAAATTGAGACAATTATAAGATAAAATTTGAGTTGTTGTTTTTCATATTTTGCTAGAAACAACAAAAACGAATTTTTGAGTTGACTTACCTGTTGCTTCCTTTGCTGTTCTTCTTGTTTTTGTCTCTCCATTTCTTCTTGCCGTTTTCTTTTAGCCTGTCATGCAAAACATAACAAAAGCAAGTTACGAAAAATAAAAAATAATGTCAAGTCCAACATATCACCGGCTACATTCATTGAACACAAAGTTAATTTTGTTCTATCAAAAATAAAAAAAAAGATATTAATCGATATCACCCCAAAATGACAGTTAATAGCAAGCTAAACATGACAACTTTAGAACCGATATGGAGCAATATTAAGAACTTCAACATTTTCAACTTGATGTATTAATTCTCGATTTATTAAGAAATAAGAGGAATAATTCTAGTTACCTCCATCATTTGTTGAGACCGGATCTCCTATCTCTTCTTGCAGCCTCCTGACGTTCTGATCTTTCGATCTCCTTTGCTATCCTAGCCTGTTCTCTGTCTAGCCTTGCAGCTGCCCTTACCGCCTGTTGTTTTCGGGCTAATTCTATTCGTTGTTCTACTGATAAATTTGTTCTCATAGCTGATTTTAATTCTTCTAATCTGAAAACATCGTTCAATTTTGGTGACATCTGTACGTAGGCTACTATCTTAATTCGATAAAGATGAGAGACACTCAAAATTCTGTAAAACGCAGGAATCTTACCTTTTTGTAACATCTTCTTCAGTCAGCTGTACAAATTCACCATCCACGGCCATTTCAGGAGGCACAGGTTGGAGGTAGTTACCCAATATAACTCTACAGCTGAAAGTGAAGTTGTCCCTGGACAATTCAGCAATATTCTGACTCTCCAAGTACTACGGATAAAATGAATCGTTTTAATTTTTTTTCTTTTGCTCAGACACACAAGTGCTTACCTGTGTGACATCTGACATTTGTTTGAATTTATTCGAACAGTCCGGAGCTGAGTAAGTAACATCGCCTTTCAAACCACCATTTTTAGTTAGTCCTCTAATCACAGTTTCTCTTTTCCAACCTGAGAATATATAAATTGTTATAACCTTCGATAGATTTCTCATGCTACACGATTTTAATCGATTTAGATGGTTACATACCTAGCTCCAGCGGAATCCGAAGTGCCCTCTCGTCGAATTGCTTCTGTTTTTTGACAGGCAACTCCACTTCCATTTCAGAGTCTGTGTGATTGGAATCGGTCAGATTGTCAGAATCTGTTGAGGCGTCCACAGTACTGGAATCGCTCAATGTTCCCTTGAATTTCTCCTGTAGGAGCTTATTGAACATTTTCTCGTCACCTCCAGCCTCGCTTATGTACTGTTGCGCAGCAAGGATGTTGGACTTCAAGAAGCTGAGCTGCTGGTTCATTGACGTGTTTGGGTCTAGCATCGGCATAGGTTTGATTCCTACAGATTAATAAATATAGAATGATTCCCTGTGGTTTAAAATGATTCTCATCTATTGACCATATTCGTTAGGTATCGGTTGCAGCTTTTTTAAGCGTTTTTGTGTTGGCAACATTGTCAGATCAATCGTAATGGCATTCATCGTAGTTGAATTGTTTCCAATTATCTGTGGTAAACGGACATTTTTCAAAATATCTCATCAATCTAGTTAGGTTTCTCCCTAAATTTACTACAATTATTCAAAACAGATATCAATAATTTTTATTGATAAAACAAATACATACAATTTTTAATAAAATGGATACTAGAAGGCTGTGAGTATATCTTATGTATATTCAACATGTCCAGGAGTACAATATTAGGTTTTGTTTTTTTCGATTTTCGCAACCACAATGTTGGAGGTGGCTGGAGCACTGTCAAGGTCATAGCTCTATCGAAGATTCCAAATTGAAATTTCATAGTTTTATATGTTCCCTAAAAATAAAATACTTGCTAAGAAATGGTCACATTCTCTAGAATGGAGAAAGATGCTCATTCATTAATTTCCACAGGAAGAGTACGGTTTACATTTCAAAAGGAAATGAAGAGAAATAAGTTCCTCCTACATTATTCCTGAGAAATCTTCTATGATTTCTAGTAAGCTCTAAATTTTCATTTACATCTAGCCACTCATTAACATTCTGTTTTTTAGCAGGTCAAACAGAGAGATATTTCGAAAATGATAATGTATATGTGGTTGCAATGGAATATAAAACACAGGATGTGGATTTTTCAAAAAAAAAAAAAAACATTACAGGCAGAATTATCTTTTTTCATTGAAAAATTTCAGCATTTCTTTCGTATACTGTTATTTATTATAGTTCAATTGTTATTTTGGTTTTTCATCTTGGATTACCAACAAATTAAATAGTGTTATGAACAAATTAGGTTATACTAGTACCACATGAAAAAGATCTATTGGACATAAACCTCTTATTGATCCCTATATGAGCACTACAAATATCTCTGAAATCATTTCCATATAACCAAACTTGAATTCATAAAATTATTTGCATGTTCGAATGTTTCGAATTTGAGAATGAAGACAATAATTATTGAAATGGAACATTTATATAATTACTTAAAAACAATTATTGAAATTGAAAACTTTTATATTGCTTATACACGTCGATCTAGAAGAGATGCTTTAAAGATATTGGGCATCAAATTTTCCATGGTACTGATGGGAATCATAGATTACAGTTTATTGAAAAAGCATTCTCAGACCTACAAAAATAAAAATTGTTTCTAGTCTGCATAAGTAAGGATTGTTTGCTCCAAGGATTTGTATGAATATAATAAAAGTTGAATACCAGGAGCAAAAATTGAATTGTGAGTACTGTTTTTCAAGTTGGGTGTAAAGTGTAAATTCACTAGTAATATCTTTGGTGACTTATTCCTCCAACTCATCTAGTTGATTATTCTAAATAACAAATGATCAATGGATCCTATAAAATGAAAATTATGATATTCATGGGTATATTGGCGTTCAAATGATTTGTTTTTAAAGATTCACATCGGCCATCACAAACACATTTATATTATATTCTTCAAAATGTCTTTTGGTTTGACCGGCTAATAACCATAATGTTAATGAGTAGACGGATTTGAATGAAAATTTAGAGCTTACTAGAAATCAAAGGTTTTTTCATAAATAATGTAGGAACTTATTTCTCTTCATTTCCTTTTGAAATGTAAACCACTCTTCCTCTAGAAATTAACGAATGAGCATCTTGCTCCATTCCTAGAGAATGTTACCATTTCTTAGCAAGTATTTTATTTTTAGGGAACCTATGAAACTCAAACAAACCTATGAAATTTCAATTTGGAATCTTCGGTAGAGCTACGACTTTGACAGTGCTCCAGCCACCTTCAACATTGTGGTTGCTAAAATCGAAGAAACATGAACCTAATATTGTACTCTTGGACATGTTGAATATACACAAGATATACTTACAGCCTTCTTGTATCCATCTTATTAAAAATTGAATGTATTTGTTTTATTAATAAAAATTATTGATATCTGTTTTGAATAATTGTAGTAAATCTAGGGAGAAACATTTCTAAATTCAAATTTCGACAAAAGTAAATAAATAATGACAATTGACAACTACGATGAATGTCATTATGATTAATCTCACAATGTCGCCAACCCGAAAACGCTTAAAAAAGCTGCAACCGATATCTAACGATTATGGTCAATTGGACGAATCAAAATATTGAAAATAAAGAAGACAGCCCACCTAATGCCCTACTTTGGCCAAGAGCGAAGCAACAGTATTTTTAGGTTTACTGACCCTCGACCAAGGTTCCTTGGCCTACCCTCCTTGTGGTTAGACGAAGAACTTCCAGTGTTGGCTGGAGTGGCAGAGGTAGACGAAGTGGAACTTCCCCCATCCGATCCCTCGTTTCGACTGGGTGGCCTAGGAGAATCGGCAGAAGCGAACATCTGAATGAGCGAAGAACTAGGGGCTGCAGGAGGAGCTTGGGACCCTGTCGGTATGACCCGTCTTGGCTTTGGACCAGGTTTCCTACGAGCTAAAGAGAAATCCGACCATTACTTTCTTTCTATCCACTTAAAACTGTTCAAACTTACAAACTCTGTCCATGCCTATGTTAGCCGACATGTTGCTCAGAGAATTTAGAGAAGGATTTGTGATGCAGGTGCTTGGTGTCGAAGACTTGAGAGAAAGATTTAGCGGGGCTTCACCTGTAGACTCCCCTCCGTTATTGCTGCTGAAGGGGGATCCTGAGATACCGGAAGGGCTGCCATTGGTCGATGGTAGTTTGATCAGTTCTATTCTGTCATGTGAGTTCATTTGATGATGATCATCTTGTGAATCCTGATGAATGAGTTGAGTGTTATTCTTTACAAATTCCGATGGATCAATGTTATTCTCTGATGTATACATTCCAATTTATAATAATGTTATTGTATGTAAAGCTAGAAGATCTTATAGTGGTAGTTCATAGCATGCTGAGGACGGAAACCATCGCCTGGCACCCCTCATCCCTGATCTTAACATCCCCTATATCTTTAAAAGTGTACAAAAATTAAAAAAATTAAAAAAATGAACTTGTTCTTGTAAGCTCGAAACTTTCATACAATTTCGTTCATGAATTTTCAAGATAAACAAAATTGACAAGGTGTAAAATATCAACAAAAATGAACTTTTTCTCTAAGGCTGAAAAATTAACGCACATTATGGAAATCTCAAATTTATTCTACAACTGAAGGTAGTCTCAATGATAATTATTTTTATCAGAATTGTTCACGCATGTTATCCACTTTCAACGTTTTTCTTCAATACAGATGTTTTTTCGTAGCAGGAATAGAAAAAGATGATATTTTCGGATTTTGAATGTATTGGCTCTATTCTGAAATCAGTTATTCTCGATCAATTCTGGTGATCAATAGTTTTTTTTTCTATTGATTTTTCTACACCCGAATTTGACCCAAGAGAAATGTGCCCAAGCGGTAGTTTTTCGAAAAGAAAGGTGGACATACACAAGAAATGCAGAAAGGTTTGGAATTTCCCATACAAGTGTGTCCAGAATGTTGTAGCCATTCAGGAAGACAGGTATGAATGTCCAAAAACTAGGACAGGCTAGACCACGGTTAACAACTGCCATTCAGGAACGTTACTTGAGAGTTTCTTCGTTGAGACAACGGTTTGCAACCGCTCGCCTCCTTCAAAATTAGCTTGAGCAAACTCATGGGGTGAAAATTAGCACTCAGACAATAAGAAATCGCCTCAGAGAATATGATTTAAGGCCTCGTATAGCGGCAAGAGGCCCAGCTCTAACCCCAGCCCATCGAAGGGCGCGTTTGGATTTTGCGAGAGAGCATACCCATTGGGAAGAGGCCGATTGAGAAAGAGTTCTTTTCAGAGATGAGTCTAGATTCAGCCTCTACCATTGTGATCGACGTTCTCTTGTATGCAGACGTCCACATGAAAGATATGCTCAGTCCAATTGTGTCCTAAATTGGTTCTCAGCTCTCAGCTATTAATGAAAATAGAGTCATGCGGTTTTTACGACCCTGTGTCACTTTTTTGTAAAACTTTTAAATCCACAAACAGAAATATTCGACTACTTATGTTTCTGGAATACAGGCCGAAAACAAAAATTTGCCATTTTTGAAAATGAATTGAATATGGTGCAGTCATGACTGTACTATATGATGAAGAATTATAGATAACATATCAGATGATGATGAAGATTTAATAATAAAACTTATTTTTTATTCCCTCAGCCTCAGACGAACACATATATAAATTTCAGCCTTAGAGAAAAAAAGTTCATTTTTCTTTATATTTTACACCCTTTTCAATCGACTGGCAGGCACTTGTGCTAGTCGAAATTGCCTGTCAATTTTTTTTTGAACTTTACAATTCATGAACAAAATCGTTTATGTATTAATTCTTTTTTTACACTTTCAATGATGGGTTTATGATGTGCAGGGGTGGAGGGTGCCAGGCGATGGTTTTCGTCCTCAGTATGCTATCAACTATCACTGTAAGAATTCCTAGGCCTATAGACAAAGCGTTACTTGGAGGATTCACTAGCTCTCTTAATAAGAGGAATATATTTTGTTTTCAATTCCACTGATGTGCATTCGACATAACAATTTATCGAATTTTCATTGAGTTTCATGAAGAAATTAAAAGAGGTTGAGAAAATTCGAAAGATTCCTTGAATACACACCTATAGGAGTAAATATAACAGTACTTATTGAAGTAAAAAATATATCTCACGTTCAATTTCAGTCGTTTGTTGGATCTGTCCAAGGAAGCGGAAGGGTGAACACTCACTAATGGGGGATCTAGTGATATTGTCTTTTTTCTACCTCGATTGGTAGTTCCAGGAACCTTAGGCCCTACTATAGATGATGTATACTTGATAATTTCGGTGTCAGGGGGTAGACGAACGCCACCAAGTATTGAATTGGGATCGCTGCAAATTAAATTTTGTTTGAATAAATCTAAGAGTACTCACATGATAATTCACACTTCTTGAATCAAAACATAAATAACAGAAAAAGTTTTGTTCAACGAGAACCTTAATGAGTGAATGAAGAGTTAAAGACAACTTTAAGAGTTTTCAAAAAATGTTTATATTCAACGTTTTTGTAGAGGTTGCAATTGTTGTTGACAGTAGTTTCATATTATCTTATTTATTTACAAAATTGATGTAGCAATCTTACCCATTTCCTTCTAAAGCAGCACTAAAAAAAGAAGAATTTTCATGAAACTTATAGTGAAAGAACTCACTGTAGCTACTTTGGCAATATTGTATTTTCTAACAAATACACTGGCTGATATTGATATTCGATCAAAGAATTGAAAGCAGTCAATTATTCCGAAGAAGAAAATTGGAAAAAATAAAGATTTCATATTAGGAGATTACGAATATTCGGTTTTGAGGATACGAGTAAACTGCCTTACAAGAGTTAGGGATATCGTATTCAATCGTTTTAAAATTGGATAACAACTTGAATCGATCCAATAAAAATCAGTACGAGACAATTCGGGTCACTTTTTCACATGATGAGTGAAAAATATTGTTTTTTATTATATGTCAATGCTGAATAAAGTGAAAAAATCGTATTTCGAAGAAATAAAAAAGTTCGGGCATAGGGACTCGATAATTCGGACAAAAACGGGTTAAACTATTAATTAACCTATTACTAATTAATGTAATATCATGCATTTCTTGAAGTGTGTGAATTGTTTTCTTTGGTAAAAGAATTACTTGAATTGTCTGAATACTACTTAAGTTTCATGACCCTTACATCCCTTGGGCTTACCGCTTATTCGAAATGATCAATCCTTAGAATATAAAATACCAGGAAGGAGTCTATGCGCACCTAATGCAAGAGCGAAAGTGCGACAAGAGTGCACCACAAATGAGTCATCGTTTGGTTTGAATTTGAAATAAGAAAGTGGTGCTCTCAGCAAATTGTACTTTTATTTGGTTTTTGTGATATTTTCGCAGTTTACCTGTATTGAATCAAGTTTTAGGCGAGGTTTAAAGGTGCGTCCATGAATTTCTAACTATTTTATACACGTAATTTAGTGCTATAAGACATTTTCCAAGTTTAGAACAAGAAAAAAAGAAGAATTTGGTGTAACATTTCACAGGTAAGTGATATTGGTATTGAAATGATTCATTTTTTCCTGAAAACCACGGGATTTCAATTTTGCTGAATTTGGAGGTTATCCGTAACAAACATGGGCGTAGGTGATGTTCGGTAATCAATTTCATTGAACCCACTGACATTGATAGTTGGTAGAGCTATTAATTTCGTCTCAAGGGACATTTCGGAAGTAAAACCATGATTGTATCGTTGAATTATCTCTTATTCAGTTCTTCACAATTGATAAGTTCAATTATTTTTCCAGATTTCCCAGAGATGAAAAACAGAGAGTGATATGGATGAGTTTCGTAAAAAAACCTGGGTTTTGTCCTAACGACAAGAGCCTTTTATGTTCCAGGCGATTGTTTTAATCGGTCATCTGTGGCCTTTACAGTAGCGTAACGAATTTAGACCGGGCCCCCCCGCAGAATTAGTTTTCGGACTTCTCATACGGGCATGTGTATTTATTGAAAGAAAACTTTATTTAAAAAAAAGTATGTGGTTTAGGTGTAACACCACCAAAATTACTCCAAAATATTACTTGAAGTAATACTTTCCATACTTTATTTATTGAAATATTATTTGAAATTTGCAGTAAATAACATCTTTATTTCAAATATAGTTATCAATCCCAGAAAATACTGTGTCACTTGAAGTAAATAATGGATAAATAACTTGAGTGGTTGATTTCTTGGTTGCAAATATATAACTTCCATATTCCAGGCTCCTTTATTCTCAATTCTCAACAAACTGGGCCCGCTAAGTCTTTTTTTGTTCATTGCACTTCTCAAATAATTCTTTATTAACTTTAACTTTCAAAAGGATCGCTCTGCCCTTGCTAAAGTAGCAGGTTATATTAAAAATATCATTAAAGCAGTACAGAGAAACTAGTTGTAATCAAAAAATTTTCTAAAAACAGGAGATCAGCTAACTGTCGTATAGATGATCTTTTCTGAATCTCTGATTTCAATGCAATGCTGAAAAAGTTTATTCGGAAGTTAAGGTTAGAACTGATATCATGTCCATATTCTTTAACGATAAAATTATTTGAAGTTTCTCTCGAACGCCCGGGCCCCCCTATCAATGCCTGGGCCCCCCCGCACCGCGGGGTCTGCGGAGGTGTAAGTTACACCACTGGGCCTTTATTAGGTTATTTCCAGCAGCTTTCCAACAATTGAAATCGATCAGTTGGAATATGTAAGTAAAGAATAAAGGACCATGAAATAAATGAATATATCGTCTGATACTTTTGATAAAAAGTACAACTAATTGTTTTTTCATCACCAGGTTGAATTATATTTGTAAAAATACGGTTGATGATGAAAGAATTAGAACTGTATAACAGATTAATTTTGTTAAGGAATCAATAAAAACAATATAAAATTGCATTGTGTTTTGCTGCCCTACTTCGTCAAGATTTTTTAGACCGATTTGAAATATGCCATTTAGTTAATAAAATGTAATTGAAAATTCAAATGCCCTACGCCACTGCGAAACGCAAACGAGTATCGGCCATATTGAGTGCACCATTCTCGTCGTACCAGAATGCACGATATGCTCAGGCCCCTCTTTCGCCTAGGGCACTTTGGGCAAGTGCCCAGGGTCCCGAGATGGATAGGGGCCCCGCTCAGATCAATTGTTCCTAACCGAAAGGATCGAAGATTTCGTCAATGACGTTTGGAAATTTCCCATTTCATAGAAAATTTCCCTATATTGTTAACAACTGATTTTTTCGAAAAGACCTAAACGGTTCGTTCATTCAAGATTCCCTTTCGCGTACTAAAATTTGGTTCAGGTAAAAAGGCGGAAGTGATCATTCACAATGATTCCAAATGGATTGGAATTCCCAGTCTTTTATCAACAAGTTCTCGAAGGTTGCAATTTTTATGATCTTTGATCATACTGGCATACACTAGATAAGAGCAATTATTAGCTTGTGTTATTTGTTGGGGTGGTTAACCATAAAACATCTGTTCGAATCAGGTTCTTGATCACATTCTTGTATTCATTGGGGAGCTTCCAAGGAAATCTCCATTTATCTACATAATTTCAGACAGCGCTACAAAACAAGAAATCAGTGGCGTATCAGCGGGACCCGCAGAACTCGCGGTGCGGAGAGGTTCGGCACCAAAGAGGCCCCCAAGCCGAACTAAAACCATCAAATGACGCCCCAATAGTTTCATTCTATTGAACTTGCCGGTTCGCGAGATTTTTCCCATGATATAATGAACAAAACTCATACAAAGAAGGTACAATTATCATTCCTGAAAAATAGAGAAATACTCCTAAATTAAACAAAAAAAACATATGAGTTTTCCAGTATTTCAATTCGAAATTGTAATTATCACTCAAATACTCCATGTGCTTCCCTGTTTTCAAGGGTTTTTTTAATATACCGCCATTGAGTATTAATATATTTATACTCAATGATACCGCCAAGCTCTTCGGGAATCTCCTTAAACATTTAAGCTTACTCAGCTATGGACAAGAAGTGGCCAGAAGCTTGGTTATCGACAAGTTGATTGATATGTTTGCACAAAAAAAAAAGGTGAATGCAATTTTGTTATATAAATTTTTTCAAATTCTACAGCATTTCCAAGAATAATTCAGAAACCGTCAAGTGTATTTCAGATTAGTGACTTCAATTTCAGAAAGCGTCAATTGAATTTCAGATTAGTCAATTGAATTTCAGAAAACATCAAATGCATTTCAGATCACTCAATTGAATTTCATTTGATATTTTCTGAAATTCAATTGACAAATCTGAATAACATTTCATGTTTTCTGAAATACAATTGACTAATCTGAAATACAAGTGATGTTTTCTGAATGTCAATTGACGATTTCTAAATTACAATTGGAAATGGTTTAGTTTCTAGTTTTTTTTTATATCAGAACTTACATTATTTTGTTTAGAAATTTTTATTATTCAATATATAAATTATTTTTATGATTTTTTTTTCCATTATTTTCCTCTGAAAAACTGCAGGGAAATGTTATCATGAATAATAGATCTATAGAGGGGGGCCCCCAATGGGCGGAGGCCGAATTTTGTGCCACCCTTCTCCCTTTCGAATACCGAAAATAGGCAAAAATCCCTCGAGTTTTTAATTAAATATGAACCGATTTCAAGCGAATAACCAGTAATGACCGCGGTTATCTACGGTCCTGCCTGCGGTTATCTACGTTTATACTCTTCAGGGATATTCCTTGTAAAATGATTATAACCTCCAATGACCGAAGTCGCTTGAATGCAGTTGGTCCTAGTTGGTAATTACCAATGAGGACCAGGTTATTCGCTTGAAATCGGTTTATATTATGGCATTAGCATACCGTGTCTATGTGTGTCGTGAATAAGCCTACTCAGCGGTAAGGAATTCCCATGTATTTGTATTTTGTATGTGGTCAGGGGCCCCATTATCCTAATGTGCCCAGGGCCTGCAAGAGGTTAAAGACGGCCCTGGATATGCTCCTTTCTGGTTTACTATATTCTAAGGATCAATCTCAGACCTCAGACAACGGACGACCAACTAACCTCAAAATACTGGAAGGTATGCCGACACTACTGATCGTACTAGCACTCGACACTGCAGACGTCACGGCTCCCTTATCCGAACCGCTCATCATGTTCATCGGACTGCTGAATATCCCTGACGACGCAGTCTGCATCGGCATCTTGCCCTCAACGGAGCCGCCGCTGATGCTCACGTTGTTCCCGCTGTTCTTCAGCTTCTCCAGCTGCTTCAAGTTGTAGGACATGTCGTTGAGGCCCGACGACGACGTCTTCAGGGACTTCTTGTCCTGTTGGTAACGCGAGGACACGGGCGCCGCCTGAGCCGTCGGGCCGTGCGAGGAGTTCTTGGAGGATTTTCCCGTACCGGGAGCCGGACTGGAGGTGACCTTGAGCGACGGCGACGATCGCTGCTGCTGCTGATGGTGGTGGTGGGGCGAGAAGGTGGAGGATGGCTTGTCTTTGGCGTTGCCGTGGGACTTGGAGCCTCCTTTGGAATTCTTCGACTTGCCCTGGCCGTGGTGTGAGCCGGCTGAAAGGGACGGTAGACCGGCCAGGGAGGCGTAGGGGTCGGTCACGGCGGGGGAAGGCGGTGGAGGGGAGACGGGCGAGGTAGTCTTGGGCAGCCAGGTGGGAGGCCATGGACCACCATGCTGCACCTGGAACGAGAAAAAAATACAGTTAGATAGATAGATAGATAAAGTTTATGTGATCCATTTTTACAAATACTAAAACAAAAGGTGTAGATCGTGTCAAATAAAGAAACTAAACTAGTAAATTAACAATATTCCTCCATACGCCTTCAAATTCCTCTTCAAGGAAGCACTTTTCAAAGACTCGTTCATCCAACGAACAGCGAGGCTTTGGAACTCATTGCCTAGGGAGGTGTTCCCCGAGGCATACAACCTCCAGAAATTCAAGAAGAACACCAACTCCTACCTTCTTTCCCTTGGTTCCCACGATGTTCTCTGAACATTGCAGGATATTTTACTTATTGTTACTTTTACAATTAATTTCGAACTTAAAACAATTAGGTAATTTATTCCATATTGCAAACATACTATAGGTCACATTTTTTGTATGTATGTTAAGCTTGTTACGTCTTGAATTGAATTGTTTTTATTTCTTGTTTCATAATTATGTTTGAGCTGATAATGTTGAAATTCAGTATAATTATTTGTTACATAGATGATGCATTCATATATACAGGGTGTCCCACCGGGAGTGCCCATTAGAAGTTTATGGAATGGTATCAACTTTCTTATTTCAAATGGAACACCCTATATATTATGAGTTTTTTGGATAGATCTTCGAATGCCACATTAATTTTATGTATCACTCCCTATTTCCATCTAGAACTGTTTTCGAGTTATTCACTGTTTTGTGAAAAAAAAAAAACACAAATTGTGGCTTGTAGAACACTGAAAATCAATGAAGGCGCAACGCACAATCTCAGATCTGTGTTTTGAAATGCGTTACCGAAAAGATATTCGACGTCACTCAGTTGAGAAAATAATGTTTTTATATACTGGGAATTAAAATGAGTGTGTCAAAGTTGTAATTCAAAAAAAGCCGAAAACTTGATTTTTTCAAATGAAAACCGTATTTTTTTCACTCACATATGAATTTATGGGGTAAAAATAAGTGGAGTCTATTCAGGGTTCCCTATATCAAAAATGTACCATTTCGAAATATTCAGAAATAACTGCTACGAGCTCAATACTATTATAATATGATCTATGTTCGCCCTTTCATAAAAATCTTTGACTTCTTCAGAATATTTTTCCATGCTCCTGTTGTTGATATTCCTCAAAACTTATTTCATTGTTCAAAAAAAACGACCATTAGTTTTTTTACTTCTCATTATGAAAATAACTAGTTATTTTTCGGAAAATATGACAGACATATCGAAAGCTTGAATTGTAATGAAAAACTTATAAAACAAGTAATGAAACTTCCTGAACTTTTATTCAGATATATCAGAATAGAAAATTGAATCATAACACATTTTGAAAATTTCGTCCACCTAATACTTCCGAACATTTTTCGCACCTTCTCAAAATTTCTTGGTTGGTGGATTTTCTTATTCATTCTGGAACAGAATTCTGCCAATACATTGCACAATAAATTCTTCAGTTGGAATAAATCTGGATTATTTTGAATAGTCATACAGACTCTTATGAACGAGGTATCATAATTGATACCTCACATATTAAAATATGCTCGTTGCTAACAGTTAATTCTGAATATCTGGAAAATGGTACATTTTAGATATAGGAACCTTAATAGACTCTACTTATTTCTTCCTCACAAATTGAAATGGGAGTGAAAAAAGTATAGTTTCCATTTGGAAAAATCGAATTGCTCCCTTTTTTGGAATTCAAACTTTGACACTCTAACAGTATTTCCTGAATATCTCGAAAATGGTACATTTTGGATATAGGGAACCCTGAATAAACTCTACCTATTTTTACCTCACAAATTGAGGTGAAATGTGAGTGAAAAAAAATATGGTTTCCATCTGAAAAAATCGAGTTTTTGGCTTTTTTGAACTTCAACTTTGACACTCTCATTTTATTTCCCAGTATATCAAAACGTTATTTTCTTTACAGAGTGACGTCGGATATCTTGTCAGTAACCCATTAAAAAAAAAGATCTGAGATTGTGTGTTGCGCTTTCATTGAATTCTCAGTGTTCTACAAGCCCCAATTGGTAATTTTTTTCGAAAAACAGTAAATAACTCGAAAACGGCTCTAGATGGCTATGGGAGTGATACATAAACTTAATGTGGCATTCGAAGATCTATCCAAAAATGTCATAATATACGGGGTGTTCTATTTGAAATAAGAAAGTTGATACCACTTCCCGTGAAAGCGGAATTCATTGATATTCAAAAATATATCATGAATAAAGGTCTTCTTGGCTTATATACAAAATTTGGAAATAATCGAATTATTATTTCTCCATAAACTTCTAATGGGCACTCCCGGTGGGACACCCTGTATATAGTCTATATGGTTTAGTTTAACAATGTTAAGTTATGTTAGGTTCATTTTCCCTACTAAAAGTTGAAGAAAAAATTTTTTTAATTAAAAATTCGCATTCAGGTTAGGTTAGGTTCATTTTCCCTACCTCAAGATCACAAAAATAAATACAAGAAAAATACAACTGGGCAGGGAACTTCATAATAACCAAACCGAGCTGCGCGAAAAGAAAGCCTCACGCGGAGCGACAAGCACAGGAGAATTAAGGGAAGAAAAAGCAGCGGATCTTCCCGTAACGGAAAACTTATAAGAAATGACGAATTTGCGCTGATCGATCCCCCATGGCGGAACTATAACTACAGGGTGGCCATTTGAAAACGAAACAGACGAGATTACAGACGAAATAAATTTTTTTGATAGAAATGCTCGGACAGGTCGATTTCTGTTTCGAGGGGGACAACTTAAGATGTAGGTTACGGACGCATAGCGCTTCAACCCTTGCTACTACAACCCTCACCCCCCATTTTTGAATAGGGAAGATGGGGTGAGTGATACCTCATTTGAAAGGTATTTTTATACTGATTTCAGCACAGTAATCGTTTTTTCATTTTATGCATTAGTTTTCGAAATACAGGGTGGCCATTTGAAGACGAAACAGACGAGATTACAGACGAAATAAATTTTTTCGATAGAAATGCTCGGACAGGTCGATTCCTGTTTCGAGGGGGACAACTTAAGATGTAGGTTACGGACGCATAGCGCTTCAAACCCTTGCTACTACAACCCTCACCCCCAATTTTGAATAGGGAAGATGGGGTGAGTGATACCTCATTTGAAAGGCATTTTTATACTGATTTCAGCACAGTTATTGTTTTTTCATTTTATGCATTAGTTCTCGAAATATTCCTGACTAAGCATTTGAAAATGAAGTGGTGTTTTCATGGCACTTGTAGTGTTTTTTTTGTGAAAAACCTTTCAAATGAGGTATCACTCACCCATCTTCCCTATTCAAAAATCGGGGGTGAGGGTTGTAGTAGCAAGGGTTGAAGCGCTATGCGTCCGTAACCTACATCTTAAGTTGTCCCCCTCGAAACAGAAATCGGCCTGTCCGAGCATTTCTATCGGAAAAATTCATTTCGTCTGTAATCTCGTCTGTTTCGTTTTCAAATGGCCACCCTGTATAATTGATCGCTGCTAATAATTGTCGCGCGACAGGGCGGAGAAATGAATTATGAGTCCTCTTCCCGAGCCGAATGTAGCCGGCAGGCCGCGGAAAGCGGAGGAAAGGGGGACGTAGTAAATCAATAAATGAAATATATTGTGCTCTGTACAGTTTAGCCGGGCTGGGTAGGAACAGGTTGCGTTATTATATGGATTTTTCGGAACAACGTTAACGGGTGGGAGAGAGGGTATAGGCGATGCTCCAAGACGGGACACGTCGACGACAACGCTCGATTCTGTAGTCCAGTAAACGAAGGTCTGAAATCACTTTTTTGCGGAAAGAGCTGCATTTTGGATATAATGATTGTCACTAGAGTAGGAACTCATGGTCAAAAATGCAGGTTCCCAAATTTTCAGGAACCTTGGAAAATTCGTGAAAATATGGAAAAAATAACGTTTTTTCGAAAACTAGAAGGTTTATCGAAAAAAGTTTCAAACAAAAGTTGTGGAGCGGAAAATTTTAGTGAACATGATGGCTTTTCGCATTCTCGTGGCGTTTATATATTGACTAATTAGAGATGGATTTCTGTATTGGCATTCTCAGTTGCTAACTTCATTACGTTCGAATTGCCGAAGGCTCGGCAAGGAAGCAGGTAGTCTTAACATTTCCATTTTATTACGTTCATGTTTGTAAACGAAAATAACAAGGCTCTTTAATAAAGCCGTGGATGGGAAATTCTTATCCCGGACTTCTCTCAAATTATTTCGAGTGCAAGAGAATATGTTGGAAGAAATAATCATTTTTGTATATGCATTTTGTGGTTTGTGCATTGAATGTGGCTATATCTGATTTATCTGTATTTTTTTAACGAAAGGTTGAAGTTTGCGAAATGCAAATCAGACCCTTCTCTTCGATCAGCGTTGATTGAAAATTCTGTAGAGCTTCCTAATCGAATGCTACCCAGAACTACTGTTGAAAGTAAAATTAATAATAATAATAATAATAAACGTTCTTTATTGGAAAAAGATCCAAAAAGCCATCGACAGAGGTCCTTCAGCCTTGTTACAAAAGAGAAATTATTGATAATTTGAAAAATTATTTGACAAACAACAATATTTTACAAAAAAAAACATTAGTAACTTTGAATCTATTTTTTTATAGTTTGAATAATTTCCCATACGGTATTCAGAGGATATTTTCTGTGTGGATTTGTATTCTCGGTCCTGTTAGTGCAAAATTTTCTCAAGATTTGTATATTCTCTTCTTTCTGCGAAAATTTTGTCGACAGACCGTTGAGGCGTTGTTCGATCGGTAGTAAAATTAATTAAATTGGAAATGTGAAATGAGTGAGACATGTTTGATTTTTCCTCTAAATAGAAGAACGACCCCCATTGGAACTGTAGTATGAAAGTATGAAACTCAGCCTAGCGATTATAGATTCGCTTTTGCAATCATTGTAATATTTCGTACAACTCGTCGAAAGAAACTCAGAACTTCCATAAGGATGGTCCAGAGATCGATTGATCCCAACTCGAATACTTATTGGTTCAACCATTAAATAACAACAGCTAACATTTGACGAACGACTAGTTTTTAAATCGAAATCGATCAAAAAACTTTGATGACCTAACTGAGCAATAATCAGAACTTTTCTGGCTTTCAAAAAGTTCTTCGAAGTTTAATATTCACGGGAGTAAATGAATGAGAATGATTGTTTTTTGTCATACTTGATAATATTTTGTAAAAAACACATTACGCGCTTTTCTGAAATGATTCTTAAATTAAATAAAATTCATGATCTATATGAAGATGATTTAGACATATTAGATATCATTGACTATGGTTTTCCTAGAAGTCTAGAATTTAATAGGGCCGATCACTACCATGATATGGACGAATTCGCATTTTTTCGGCGATTTCGTTTGACCAAGAAAAACTACTCTGCAACTGCTGAGATTAATTGAGGATGATTCAGAATTGCCAAGTGATATGAAGGTATATATCTAAGATCCGTTTGCACCATCGTTCCTTAAAGTTAAGGATCCCTGATAAATTGACAGTTGCACGACTGTAACTCAAATGGAATAAAATTCTTACGTAAGGGACCTTAGAATATAGAACAATATTTTATTATCTATGTAGGGACCCTTGAATATTTCTATCTCTAGTGATATTTCAGTTTTTCATGTTGTTTAACTTCACCCTAGTTGAATAAAGCCTTTTCATTTGCTAACCGGATACAGATGATAGAAGTTGTCATTTCCTTAACCTAGCTTTCTGTCATTTTGACAATTTTATGTTTGTTGAAGTTTCAAATTTTTTGCTATAATTTCATAGAAAACAACAAATGTTCAGTCATTTTGACAAATAATTTTAGGTTATAATCCCATCCTTTAATTTGAGGTTAGGTTTAAGGATCGAAACGTCACTTAAATATTTAAGGAACGATGGTGCAAACGGATCTTATTATATCTTATGTATGATGATGTCGAACCTCAAAGAAGGGAGTTTGAGCCTTGATGATTGTAGGAATCAGAGTGTTTTACCGATGAGTCAACTCTTTACGTGCCTCCGACTCTACGCATCAGCAGGACATTTATTGGCTGTAGCCGATTTGATGAAAATCCACCAATCTACAGTATCAAGAATAGTTGTTCGAGTTTCAGTATTCATAAAAATGCCTCAAACAGAAGCAGAATTACGTTCCACCCTAACCCAATTTTACCAAATTGATGGCTTTCCCCGTGATATTGGAGCAATTGATTGTACCCATGCAATTATTAATTCTGCTGGTACTATTTATATTCTTGTGAATTTGAAAAGTATTACTTCGATGATATTCCACAGGTGCAGAATTATGTCATGCAAGTTACGAATAAAGATTTGTTGAAATCAAATCAAATCATTTGCTTCAAATAAAAGAAAAAACATTGGTTGTACTATGCCAGTTCGTCAGCAACTCAAAGTATATGTCGTTCTGTGAATCAGAATACTAAAAATGAAAATGCGTAGACAAATTATCTGGTTCGTCTATGAATTCGAGTGTTTTTCTAACTTCGCTGTGCTCAGTGCCGACAAACAAAGTCGTTTCTATTAGATATGCGGTGCAAGATCTGATCCGTTAAGACGGGGAAAAGCATGATTCAAAATTTAAGGGCGCCTTAGTTAAGGGTGCCTTAACCAGAAAACGGTGCATGTGGGCATAAATGAAAGAAATAATGAGGAACTGTAGAGTTCACTTTTCTATTTTTGCTCCTTTGTTTTTTTCTTTTACTTTTTGTAAATGAATCTCTCTCTCTCTCTCTCTCTCTCTCTCTCTCTCTCTCTCTTTTCTCTCTCTCAATTTTACTTAGTTATCTGTGATTGAAATGAACTTACTTGCAGCCGGTATTCCGAGGCTGGCCGCCTGGCTCGCAGCCACCGACAAGGTGTTGGTGTAGGCGTTGCTGTACGCCGCCGCCACCGACGACGTGGGGAAGTTGGGCATCGCGCCGCGGCCGCCGGCCGAACTGGGCGGCATGAGGCCGAAGGGCATCCCGGAGGCGGCCGCCGCGGGATGGGGCGGCATGCCGAAGCCCCCGCCGGCGGCGAACAGGTTCGCGGCCGCTGCGGCATCCCCTCGGGGCCAGTAAGCTGAAATGGAGATCAATCAGTTCGTTGTTATACTAGATTAACTAGATGATCCGGCAGACTTCGTACTGCCTGAATCTTAATATACAGGGTGGCCGGACGATTGACGTCAAAAAAAAAAAAAACAGGTCCCTCATGTCATGGGGTATTCGAATCACCCCCATGTATGTTATCCGATTTTTTACGGTTTCCGAGTTATGAATTTTTTTATGAAATTTCAGAATTTTCAACTTGAACATCTTCAAATTTTTTTTTTCTAAAAGTACAAGACTTTTCTGATATTTTTTTGTTGTAGATAAATCGCCAGGAATTGTACTTTTATACATAAAATAACCAGCATCGTAACTCTGATAAAAATTATGAAAATGTTGGTCTCAAGTGAGAAAGTTACGTATTTTGGACCATGATCTAAATTTTCAAATTTAAATTAAAAATGTAAACAAGTTACTTCATGAATTGGTTGAGGCTTTCGCGGCCATCGTTCAATGTGACATGTTCTTTCGAGCATTTAGGCCGTCGTCGTAGATTAGTTCTCGACGTTTCGCCAGTTCGAATGTCTGGCATCTTCAGGAGTTATATTTCAGGAGATGCCGGACACTCGAACTGGCGAAACGTCGAGAACTAATCTACGACGACGGCCTAAATGCTCGAAAGAACATGTCACAAGTTACTTCATGGTTTCTTAGTAGGCTTAAAAACTGCGCTCAACACTCAGCTTTCAGAATCTTTAATAAAAAATGGTACTCAACGGTCTACTTTTGCTAGAATTAGCCTTCAAAGTCAACGAGGTGGAAAAAATCAAAGAACTAGACGTTTACTCAAAAATTATTTTTTGCCTTTTCAAGATTTTTCTGCTCAATCTATAATAGAAAATACTGAAAATCAATGAAAATTAGCTTTATAAGAAAAGTTTTAGATAAGAAAAAGAAAAAGGTATGGCAATAAATCACACATCATGTAGGTAAAAAGAAATTTATTTATAAAATTCACAATAGGTTTTCAAAGTGGCCACCTCGAGGCTAAATACACATTCTACACATTCGCAAAAAATTTTCTTTCAGTCGCATATTGTAAATTTTATAAATAATTTTTTTTTTATCTACATGATGTGTGATTCATTGCCATACCTTTTTCTTTTTCGTATCTAAAACTTTTCTTATAAAGCTAATTTTCATTGATTTTCAGCATTTTCTATCATAGCTTGATCCAGAAAAATCTTAAAACGGCAAAAAATAATTTTTGAGTAAACGTCTAGTTCTTTGATTTTTCCCACCTCGCTGACTTTGATAGCTAATTCTAGCAAAGGTAGACCGTTGAGTACTATTTTTTATTAAAGATTTTGAAAGCTGAGTGTTGAGCGCAGTTTTTTAGCCTACTAAGAAACCATGAAGTAACCTGTTTACATTTTTAATTTAAATTTGAAAATTTGGATCATGGTCCAAAATACGTAACTTTCTCACTTGAGACCAACATTTTCATAATTTTTATCAGAGTTACGATGCTGGTTATTTTATGTATAAAAGTACAATTCCTGGCGATCTATCTACAACAAAAAAATATCAGAAAAGTCTTGTACTTTTAGAAAAAAAAAATTTTTAAGATGTTCAAGTTAAAAATTCTCAAATTTCATAAAAAAATTCATAACTCGGAAACCGTGAAAAATCGGATAACATACATGAGGGTGATTCGAATACCCCATGACATGAGAGACCTGTTTTTTTTTTGACGTCAATCGTCCGGCCACCCTGTATAAAACTCAGTCGGCCATATTGTTGGTTACACCATTTATAACTCAAGATTGGATGAACTGTTTGTTATGAGAGTTTTTTTGTTGGATTCTTCTACGGTGGGGATAATATAAAATAGCTGTCTAAAATCACCAGAAATCGCAATTAAAAAAATAGCGCCGCTATTTCGTTTCTTTTCCTTAAGAATTAATGAAAACTAGATGCAATTTCGGAAACCTTCATGTGTAGCACATTGTTTCGATTCATTGAGATTTTTTAAATTGCCAATTCCACTCGGTTATAAAAAAAAAAGATTTTTGCTCTGTTTATTCGATTATTACTTCCGTGGTATGTACGAAAAATGTCCTGACCGATTCAAAACCAGATAAAATATGTTCTTTCACAATCTTTGGAATATTTCAATGTGTTTTTGAGTGATCAATAAAATCTAGAAAATTTAACGTAGCCTAATTTTTTGTTGTATCGGTTGAACTCATCGTAGGTAAGTTTGGCATGAGGAATAAGGTAAAAAATATTGACAGCTGGTAAATTACCTCCAAACAAGCTGGCTGCATCAAGCAATGAAGCTGGATCCGATTGGTTAGAGTGTTTATTGGAGCCTGAATTACCTTCGCTACTCTTTCCATTCTCTTTATCCATTTCCACCCAGCAGAACTGCAACAGAAAATCGAATTAGCGATCAAACGAGCATTTCGGATAGTACAAACGAGAATTACCAGAATAGGATCACCCAGAAAGCCGAAAATGCCAAGTTCTCGGCAAGTTTAAACCGAATTGACGCTTCTTGGACGAGCAATTCGTTTCTGGTTCCACGGTCAGAAATATGTCGAAACCGATACGATTTTTCGAATCTGTCAAACGGAAGTTTATGAGAGACATGTAATATTGCGTATTTCGATCTCATTATTTTGATCTGAAACTGTATGATTGAACAGCAAAATGCAGTAGGCAAGATTCATGCTTTCATTCGAGTTTCTGTGAATGGATCACTGAGAATGATTGACAGAAACACTGATGTGTCACATTGATTTTTCGACTCGAAGAAGAAGAAGACGGGAAAAGTCAAATATGAATATTTCATACTAGCCGAATAAGCAGATTATTTCTATTCAGATTGATGAATATTATGTTTTGTCACAAATCAAATTTCTGAACGCAAACATAATATTTGAAATTTGACAACCAACAAATAGCTCGTTTCAAAGATTATAGAGTTAGAAAGATAGGAAACGCCCTTACATCGGTGGTGCTAAAATCCGACTACGATTTTTGGCTAGTTTCTTACTTTTGACACCTAGATGGCGCTGAAAACATAATTCAGTACAGAAAACTATTTCAATAGGTGCGAAATTCGAATTATACTTTTCATAAATTTCCATTAAAATGAGTATTCTTTGTCGAGCTTTTAGAGAAACATCCTGATCGATAAAACGAAAGCAGAGCTCCGTTTTTTTCATCAGGATTATAATTTCCATCTACTCATTGTTTTGAATCAAATGAAATACGCTTCTGAATTCTTTATATTTTCATTTGAAATGATTGTGTAAAATCAACTACAATACAATAATTATGAAATTGACAACATTTCAAAAATTTGTTCACATATTAGAGAATTAATATAACAATTTCAAGAACTTATTCATACAGTGAACTTTCGATCAATCGAACATCGATAAGTCTAACAGTTGTTCTGGGCCCGATTCATACATATCGTACCCAGTGTATTTTCACCTCAATGAGTCTAGAGGGTCTAGTAGATGAGTCGAACTGCTGGAAGGGTCGTCAAGAGAACCACCACCTCTATAAGTCGTTCTTCTGACCACCATTGCCTCTATGAGTTGAACTTTTTGATTTAATGAATAAGACCAAATTTTTTCT
Organism: Hippodamia convergens; assembly: GCA_038502775.1. Taxonomy (NCBI): domain Eukaryota; kingdom Metazoa; phylum Arthropoda; class Insecta; order Coleoptera; family Coccinellidae; genus Hippodamia; species Hippodamia convergens. The sequence goes on along the minus strand of CM076607.1, from coordinate 134,138,542 downwards.
ATTATTTCTGCAATTAATCACCATGCATTTCGAATGTCGGCCAGTTTCTAACACGAAATTTATAATAGAAAAACACACAAACCAAGATTATGAAGTGAGCGAGGTGCTACTCTTGTAGATTTCGAGTTATTTCAGTGGAAAATACAATCATACATCATTCTGCAAAAATATTTATTCAAGTATTTCTCTCAGAATTGACAGCAGCCTACTAATAATCTCTATTTAATCTATGAAAGAATAGAAACCTTGAGAATATCTAGAAGGGATAGAGTCAGAAATGACGATATCAAGCAGCGTATGGGAATTGATGGCTCACAAACTACAGATATTGAGATAAAACAGCTTATATGGTACGGACATGTACAACGGATGGATGAGGGCAGACTACCCAAGCTGGTCATGCAGTGGGTACCACCAAACTGTAGGAAGCGAGGAAGACCTAAAGCCGCATCCACATTATGAGCATGCTCACATTATGCCGCTGTGTGCCGAGCGGCAAGGCCGCACGGCAAAGCCGCTGTGAATGTGGATGCATCGTCGGCTCGTGCCAACGTGCCGCTGTGTGCCGCTGAAGAAATCGCTCAACTGTCGGTCTCCATCAAAAGAAGCCAATGGAAATGTATAGTGAGGATGTGCCAACCGCTGGCCTCGTGCGGCTTTAGTAGCGATTCAGATATTCAGAGGGTGTACACGCATGTTGGTAGGATGGAATGGACAAACGAAAACGTCCTAAAATTGATCGATCAGTACTGTTCTCTACTTCGAAGGCTTGGCCGTACCCAAAAGCATCGCTTACGCCGTATTTTCTTTTCATTTTCAATTATAATAACCGAGGCTGTGTAAATCCTAGTCGGTGAACATTGGGCGACTGAATGAATGCCGATGGGGAAGCCAATGCATATGTGGATGCGTCCTCTTTCGTTGACTTTGCCGATGGGATTTTTCCGATTGGCAAAGCCACTCGGCACACAGCGGCATAGTGTGGATGCGGCTTAAGAAATCATGGAAAGAGGGGATAGCTAAGGCTATGAGTAGAAGAAATTTGCAAGAAGGCCAATGGAACGACAGGAACAAGTGGAAGTTGGGCATCGGACAACGTCGCCAGATGTTTTAAAACCGATCACATATATATAGAATAGAAACCCGACAGTTGATATGGTATGGTCACGGGCAACGAATGGAGGATAATAGATGACCGAAACGAGCATTCCAGTACAATATAAACAAAAAACAAAAACGAGGAAGACCTGCTACAACTTGGTTGAAGAATGTTTTTGAAATTTTGAGGGATAGAGCAATTCATGAGGATGATTGGAGAAATCGACAAGTATGGAGATCGAAATGCGAGATGCGGCAGAAGCTGTAGGATCCTCGCTAATATATATATATATATATATATATATAATCTATGAAAAATGGACCCTAATTAAATATTTTAACCATAACCAGATTACTTTTGAAAAACAGATGTCGCTGACATCACTGTAGTCGCTTCGTTTCCCATCTTTATACTCATACACAATCTTTGGGGTTATGGTTAAAATATTTAAATGTGGTCGATTTGGCAAAGATTATATCGAGATTATCAGTAAGCTGTTGTCAATTTTGAAAGCTCTGGAAATACTTGAATAAATATTTTTGCTGAATGATTGTATTTTCTCGTATAAGCGTATTTTCCACTGAAACAACTCGAAATCTACAAGAGTAGCTCCTAGCTCACTCTATAATCTTTGCTTGTATGTTTTACTGTTATAAATTTTGTGTTGAAAACTGGCCGACATTTGGAATGCGTGTGATTAATTGCAGAAATACTAGGAAAAATAATTCTGAATGTGCATTTTTTCAATAACCAAAGAAAATGGAAATGTAAGTTTTGAAACTAGTAACACGTAACGGTCTTGTTCATTGCTTTTTATTTTCAGTGCTGTCCAATGGTAAGTGTTTTCGGGGCAAAAATATATTGCTCTGGATAACTTATGAAGAATTCTTGCTGGGCTGAAGTACAGGTCTTGCTGTACACCTCTGATATTTATCTTTCATTGTTGTTCAAACATTCTGAAGTAAATATACAGTGGACACTCGTTAAGTCGAACTCCTAGGGACCAAAAGAACTGTTCAACTTATCTATTGTTCCGCTCACCAAACATTGAAGTTATTGAAGTGAGACATTGTTTCATTGAGAGAAAAACTCAGGCAAACACGAAATCATCATCAATGAGAGACATGCGACTGAGCACTGGAAACATGTCCTTAGAGGTCGAAAAATCGCATGATACTCATCACGTGTGGTGATTTGTTTGCGAACTGAATCTTTTTCGGTCTCATTCATTAAATCAAAGAGTTCCACTCATAGAGGCAATGGTGGTCAGAAGAACGACTTTTAGAGGTGGAGGTTCTCTTGACGACCCTTCCAGCAGTTCGACTCACCTACTAGACCCTCTAGACTCATTGAGGTGAAAATACACTGGGTAATATGTGTATGAACGTTCTTGAAATTTTTATAATAATTCTTTAATATGTGAACACATTTTTGAAATGTTCTCAATTTCATAATTATTGTATCGTAGTTGATTCAACACAATCATTGCAAATAAAAATATGAAGAATCCAGAAGCGTATTTCATTTGATTCGAAACAAGGTGTAAATGGAAAATATCATCCTAATAAAAACAGTGCCCTGCTTTTGTTTTGCCGATCAGGATGTTTCTTTAAAAGCTCGACAAAGAATACTCAATTTAATGAAAATTCATGGGAAATATGTTTCGAATTTCGCGCCTTTTATAAAAGTTTTCAGCGCCATCTAGGTGTCAAAAGTAAGAAACTAGCCAAAAATCGTAGTCGGATTTTAGCACCACAGATATAAAGGCGTTTCCTATCTTTCTAACTCTATAATCATTAAGAAGAAAATAAATTCTTCATGAACAAATCGTTAATAAATTGGTTGATTTCAGACTTTACACGGCTCACGCTGGGTGAACTATAGTAGATATATGGTATATGGTCAGAAAAAATTTTGAAGTGTTCGAAAAGTTTTAGAACGAAGTCCTACTTTCAACATTTTCAAATCAATCCAGAATAATGTTTCCTCTGACGAGGCCTTATAACAGGCATCAAGTGAATCCATATTAAAATTGATGTAACCGTTATCTGTGGCATTCATTACTGATGAAAAATGCTCTTTACAGCATATACAGGGTGTTTCAAAAAAAGGTGACCCCTTCTCTAGGATATATAGAAAACTGAAAACTACTATTGGTTTGTTCAGTAGATACTTTGCATACCTTTTTTCAGGTTTTAGCATGGGGAGGACAGTTGACTGAAATGGGGAAAATATCGTCTAATAGTCGTTGCTGAAGGCAATTCGAACAATTAAAATTCGTGTTGGAATAGGGGCTATTCTAACACAAGAATATACTATTTATTCCAAGAAAACAATAGAGGTTAATACATACTTTAATTTGTTTCTCATTTGTAAAAGTCATCAGTTTCCGAAAACACAATATTAATCAAGAAAGTTTATTTCATCAAGTCACTTACTTGTAAAACTGACAGTTAACTTGCGAAATTTTCACAAGGTATTTATGTTATTTCCAGTAACAGAGATTTTTGATAATGAAAGAGTTGATACTGATGATAATGAACCATCTGTTGACTCAGAAACTGCTGAACTCGAGGACTGCAGAACATTTGTACTCTCCTTACTACCAAATAATTTGCTACACATTTCGATTTTTTTGTTGACCGAATCATCGACATAAATTTCGGGGCTCTTCCACCCTCCTGCACGCTTCAATGCTGAAATATTTCCACCCGAATCCGCAACCAAAGTGGCTCCAGTTCTGCGAAAAGAGTGGTGTATAACTCTGGGTCTTTTAAACCTAAATATTTCGCTGTTCGCTTTAGGACACCACCAATAGTGTGCTGGCCAGCATTAAGGGAAATGAACTTTCCATGTCGGTATATCGAAAAAAATCTTAGGCTTTCTGTTCCAGCAGGCCGAAGATTTACATATTATCTGTATAACATGCAGGGCTTGAAGCTGCAGCCATCATCGGTTATGGTGAATCTTCTTGTTGCTAATTTTTTGTTTGCCGCAATGTGACAACGTATTCTTCCATATCTTCTACATCATTCATGTTTGAGGAGAGAATTTCGTCCTATCGGCAACATCCAAAAATCTCAAATATTTTTACAATTTTCGCCAGCAACCACTAGTCATCAGGAGCATGTGAAAGAAATTGTTCAGCCTCTTCTTTACTTGATACATTGGCCTTTCTTGGAGTATAACGCTCATTTATTCGTTTCAGAAACGCTATCACCTTTTAAAATCTGCAAATGACAACTAAACGTAATATTTTTCAATAAATTTTGTAAGGAAAATAAACTCGCGAACATTATCTTTAATTTCCAAGCAGTTTTTCAGCATAGACCATTCTGCCCATAAAGCATCAGGGCTGAATCTAGCTGATAGTTGATTCAAGTAGACCAACAAAACATCTTCAGTTACCCCAATCACAATATTTTTGTTTTGCCACTTTTTGAAGTCGTCGTATTCTCGTAGGTACCTTGAAGCTGATTTCGCAGGTAACTGACTCACCTGTGGCTCGTCAGTTATATCCTCCTTTCGCCAGTAAAAACCCTCTTACCTTGCTAGTAATGTTATATACTAGTAATAAGCTTCTGAGTAATAAATATCATAACGTAGTCTTTTCCTCAGAAAAGAGAGAGCACTTAAAAAAAAAATAAACAAAATAAATGTCGGTAAATTGAAATGTATTTCTTCGAACATCGAAAAATGAATATACCGTATTCAATTAATTCCCCCACTTGGCAGGTGCATACATATCTTAGTAGGCGCTTTCTCCTTTTCACAACTCGTTCATACAACGATAAATGCATTATTCATCATTGCATTCAATCTTGATGTTAACGACGAGTAATCTGCTTCACGACTTCGACATTCGTCACAATTTTTAGAGTGTTTAGTCGAAAAAAAAACACATTTGTTATGACCGAACTTATGACTCATGCCAGATAATTTGAAATTCAGTTTGATACAATCATTTATGAAATGAATTATCAATTAAATTATAAAGTGAAATGAACGCGGACATGATTTTGATGGTTTTACAAAATCACAGATAGCATAGAATTCGGAATTGAGTAGGAACAAAGAGAGACTGATTCCAGTTCAGTGCCAAAATGAATTGTAGAACAAGCTGATACATTATCGATGAGAGGTGTATGGCGCGGTGCAATTTTATCAAGAGGCCCAGTTGCAGTGAAAGAATAGTTATTACTCTATTTCAGTATCGTAATGAGTACATTACAGTACTAAAAGTAGTGCTGTAATGAAACTCATTACAGCATTGTTTTCAGTTATATTTTTCGTTTTATGGTTGTCAGTACTGACCTCCGATCGAATCAAGTTTCGAATCAAATCAATTTAAATTCCGTGATCTGTCAAATTTCGTATGTCACACCAACTGCCAAGACACAATACAAAAGTCACTAATTTGAGTTTTCATTTGAATTTCGAGAGTATTTCACAAAAATTGACTGCAATAGAGAAAATACCGTCTAATACTCATTGCAGAAGGCAATTCCAACACTCATGCTATCGAAAACTCGCTCCTTCGTCGCTCGTTTTCGAACTTCGCATTCGTGTTGGAATAGGAGCTCATTCTGCAACTTGTTTTAGAATATACTATTCTCTATTTCAGTATCGTAATGAGTTCATTACAGTACTGAAAGTAGTGCTGTAACGAAACTCATTACAGCATTGTTTTCAGTTATATTTTTCGTTTTGTGGTTGCCAGTACTGACCTCCGATCCACTCAATTTTCGAATCAAATCCGCAATCTGTCAAATTTTCGTTAGTGACAACAACTGCCAAGGTACAATACAAAAGTCACTAATCTGAATTTTTATTTGAATTTCAAGAGTTTTCTACAAAACTTGACTGAAATAGAGAAAATATCGTCTAATACTCGTTGCAGAAGGCAATTCCAACACTCATTTCGCATTAGTGTTGGAATAGGAGCTCTTTCTGCAACTTGTATTAGAATATGCTATTCTCTATTTCAGTATCGTAATGAGTTCATTACAGTACTGAAAGTAGTGCTGTAACTAAACTCATTACAGCATTGTTTTCAGTCATATTTCTCTTTTTGTGGTTGTTAGTACTGACCTCTGATCCACTCAATTTTCGAATCAAATCAATTCAAATTCCGCAATCTGTCAAATTCAAAAATTCATAAAAAAATAATTGTTGATGTGACAATTTAAAGCGATATCGCAAATTGGAGCATAATTCAGCATCTTTCAGAAAAAAAAATTTATTATTTGTAATTCGAAATACAAAGTGTTTGTTTTACCCTGAACACTTTGAGTGAAAATCAATGAGTCCGGATCTCGAATAATAATCATTGATATGTTTTTGACTCGACCTTAGAATCTGCCAATAACGTCCTAAGATTCAATAATATCCGTCAATAAGTTTGGATTTTATGATGGTCTAAGTATGTCCATGAAGTTGCAAAATCACCCTGTAGCTTTCTACGGAAATCCAGAAATAAATTTTTTATAGTCAATCAGTAATCATCTAGTCCAACTCTATCTCTGGTAGGAGTAGGTACAGTTATTCCCCGGACACCCTGTATAAATATGAAAATGTTCTAGGTTCGTATTTCGCCGTTTTGAATATTCACCTTCTATCCTTATACTGATTAAACTTGTCAACGATCTGCTAGCAGGTCGAGGAAGGTTATAGAGATAGCATAATAAGGATTAAGGATAGGTGGCGCTCGTGTCAACCAAGACTCTCCGGCTAGAAAATTATACAATTGGTAATCGACTGATTACAAACAGTAATTGGCATACGCACTTTATCGTCCATACGAATATGTATTTCACATGATCAGATCATTATCATCGAAGACAATCAACTCGAGTTCAATGATATCGATATTATTTATCGGAAGTAAATACACTGCGCGAAAAAATTAACGCACATTATGAAAATCCCGAAATTATTCTACAATTGAAGGTGTTCTCAATGATAATTATTTTTATCACAATTATGTATGCACTTTCAACGTTTTTCTTCAATACAGATGTTTTTTCCCAGCAGGAATAAAAAAAAGATGATCTGATCAGATTTTGAATGTATTGGCTCCATTCTAAAATCAGTTGTTCTCGATCAATTCTAGTGTTCAATAGTTTTTCTTTCGTTTGATTCTCGATGATCGAAGGGCGCGTTTGGATTTTGCGAGAGAGCATATCTATTGGGAAGGGGCCGATTGGGAAAGAGTTCTCTTCACATATGAGTCTAGAACCTGCCTCTACCATTGTGATCGACGTTCCCTTGTATAGACGTCTACATGAAAGATATGCTCATTGCAATTTCCTGAATACTACTGGTTTCGGGGGAGGATCGATTATGGCATGGGGTGGAATATCTTTGTTTGCTCAAACATACCTAGTGGTCGTTGATAATGGAGCTATGAATGCTGATAACTATATAATGAACTTTGAGCATGTAGTGCCATTTGTCCCATACATTGGTGAAAATTTCATTTTTATGGACGATAATGCCAGACCCCATCGTGCGTGCATCGTTCAGGAGTACCTTGAAGAGGTTGAAGTCTCTCGAATGGAATGGCCAGAAAGAAGTCCAGATCTCAATCCGGTTGAGCAGGTTTATGACAACCTCAATAGAAGGCTGGTAAATTCAGAAAATCATCCAGATACTCTTAATGAATTAGGAATCCAACTCGGAGAAATCTGGGAAGGCTTAGATAACAACATTTTAAGATCATTTTGAGCATGAACCGTCGTTGTCGAGCTGTAATTAACGGAAGAGGTGAAAATACCAAGTATTGAATCACTTATCAGCATTTCAGTATTTTGAAAATTGTTCATTTCTCTTCTTTCGCATAAGATTCGGTGAAATCCTGAATTTTTCTTCCATTTAATGTGTCTTGTTTCGTTCAAAATCTTCGCGAGAGAACATAAAAAATAAGTTATGAAGGCAATGTAGAGTTAACTTTCATTAAAATTGAGATTTTCCGAATGTGTGTAAATTTTTTGCGCAGTGTATTTCTATAATCGGTAAGGAAAAAAAGGAAAAAATATACACGTTTCGTACCATTCTTAACAAAATTACTCTTCAAATTTGAAAATAAATACTCTGAGAGTAAGTTTATTTCTCAATGTAAAATCTGATCAAATTCAGAATTGTTGAAACTAAGGAATAATCTTTTCTCCCGAGGTCGTTCAGTGAAAAAATTATTTCAAGTCTGTTATCAATTCTATATTATTCATGTATTTATATCAAATCAATCTTGGAGAAAACTGCCAGTTGAAATTTCCAATGTAAAAGCTTTTCCTTCTCGGTTCTTTTATTATGAGATTGTAGAGCTTCGAGAACTGAACAATCATTAGCATCTCAAAGATCATATCAATACAATGAATCAAATCTTAAGTTCACCGGATCAGTAATGAACATTTTCTAAAGTCAATATGGGTAGATGTCGAGCCTGTGATTGGTTATGAAGTGGTTGGAAGTAACAAGTTCATCTAAGAGAAAGCTAGAAATCATAATATTTATAGGAGATTAAGTTGAATAGAATGACCGAATTTCATTCATTAAAGTGTAATTCAGCACTCGATTTATCACTTCATTTCGACCGAGCATCTGGAGACGAACATATACACACAGCATCTAAAGTCTTGACCCCTCCTATCAACTCTCAACTAGCTGAATATAACATGGCATTTTTTGTGTGAGGAATTTTCACTCATCATTTGAATGAAAACAATAAACTACCAAAAATATTTCTTGACCGGAAGAATGTAGTTGTGTTCGAAGTAAATAATTTTTCAGCGAATAACGACACTGAGAAAAGTATTCACTTGATATTATCGATCATGCGTTAAAGTTAATAAATCATTTATTGGCCAAATGGACAAATAAATATTTCTTTCATGGAAATAAAGAATTTATTTAAGTTTTCGCAAATCACCTTCACTCAATATTATATCACATTCATTTATGAATAATAACATTCAATAATAATAATAATAATAATAATAATTTCATTCAGTGAAATTTACATAATTCCATACAATAAAATTCATTTCCGCTTGACAAAAGAACTGCAAAACCTAAGCTTGTAGCTTGTGTGATTTACAGTTCCCTCCAAACAACTGAATATATTCAGTCACAATTACACCTGTTGCAATGAAAAACAGAACATTCACAATCAGAACAAAATATCAAAAAAAAAAAGAAATTTTTTATCCAACAATGGAGATCAAAGATTAATTCAAATTTGTGCCAACATGCCCGCGTGTCCGAAGGAGTGTGAGAAACACAGACAGATCACAACATAATTTCTTCAAACTTATCAAAATTTTGTTTCATATAATTCATAACTTCATTTCTCTGTTTTTTCTTTTTCACATCAATCTTTCTCAAGCCGACAGGAAGAATGTTGAAAAATCTTGGACCAAAAAATCCTAGCTGGCGTTGTAAATGGCTTTTTAGCAAAAACGGTATTTGGAGCGATTCGTCACTTTGACATCTGGTATTCTGATTATGACTGACATAGGTTTTGTTGCTTTTGATCTGGTGCATTAGAGAATTAAAAACAAAAAGCTCTCTTATGTTTAGTCTCCCGGTTCTCAAAAATAGCTGTTCTGTACTATAAGTTTTTTTTACATTCATAATTATTTTTAAAATATATTTTTGCATTATTTGTAAACTCTCCAACGCATTACCGTACGATCCACCCCACAACACAATTCCGTACCTCAACAGTGCCTCAACCAAGGATTCATAAACTTTAAACATACACGCTCTATCTGTTACTTCGCGAATTTTGTAGAATAAGTGTAGTAAATTTTTGAATCGGTTTTGTAGATAATCCGCATGTGCGTTCCATCTCAAGTGTTGATCGACATATACTCCTAAGTACTTCATGACTGGTATTTTTTTGATTATGGGACAAGAGCATAGTATTCTCAAGCAATCTGGTTTATGCATCGTCAAAACTTCAAGGTTAGGTTGTCCCGTTTTTAGCAGAGAAAATGTCATAAAGTGGGTTTTATCGATGTTAAGATGCAGTAAACTATCATTTAGCCAGTTTTTTATTGATTCGAGACCTTTTTCTGCCCGTTTAAAAACCCCATGCCAGGTATCATCCTGAAATACCATCACGGTATCATCTGCGTACGACAATATATCTGCTCCAGGAATATCTATTGATAAAACATTGTTGATGTATATGAGAAAGAGTATCGGTCCCAACACTGTGCCTTGCGGTATGCCCATATTGATTGCCTGATGGTCGCTGATTTCATCATTTATTTTAACTCTCTGAGTTCTATTAGTTAAATAGCTCCTAAATAGTTCTAAACATCTACCCCTTATACCAACTTCCTCAAGTCTTCTCAACAATATCCTATGAGAAACAGTGTCAAACGCCTTTGCTAAATCTAAAAATACAGCTATACACTTCTTGTTTTTATTGATATGTTTGACTACCAAATTTATAAGCTTTTCTATTGCATCCTGAGTTGACATTTGTGACTGGAAGCCGAACTGTCTCTCATTAATGATATTGAAATCCCCCAGAAATTTGGTTATACGATTTTTCAAGCATTTTTCAAAAATTTTTGCGAAATTATTTATCAATGATATTGGTCTATAATTAGTCATTTTTTCTTTATCACCAGATTTATACACACAAGTAACCAAACATTCTTTCCATTCTAGAGGTATTGTCGAAGTTTCAAACACTAAATTTATGATATGACTTAAGGGTAGTTTTAAAAATTGGTGATTTTCCTTCATAAATTTAGAAGAGATCTTATCGGGTCCAGGCGAAGCATTATTTTTCAGCGTAGCTATCATATTGATGATCTCGTTTTCCGTAACTGGGTACAAAAACATAGATAATGGATTTGGTAGAATATTTTGTACCCTTTTTTGTTCAAATTGTTCTATAATGGAAGCCATTTTCTTTCCGATATTCACGAAAAATTCATTGAATTTCTCAGCCTTTGAATTATCCTCAGTGATTAAATTCCCCTCCTCATCAATGATCCTCTCGGGAAATTCATTTTTCCCAGACCTATTCGTAACTTCATTTATTACCTCCCAAATCTTTTTTGAATTATTTCCTGCCATACGTAGTTTCTCGGAATAAAATTCCCTTTTTGTATATTTAATAAGTTCATTGACCTTATTCCTATATTTCCTGTAATTTTCCCAGTTTTCATGATTGTTATTATGTTTCAGATTATGTTTCATTTTATCCCTATTCCGTATTGACATTATTAAGCTATCCGTTATCCAGGGCTTCAATTTTTTGTAACGCTTTATTTTTTGAACCTTTTTATATTGGGCGAGTTTGAAATATCGGTTTATTTTATTTATGAATATTGTATACGCAGCCTGCGAGCAGTGCACCTCCCCAATTACATCCTCCCAAGTCTCAACCTCCAAATATCTCCTCAGAAGATCATAATTGATGTGTTGAAATACTTTAAATATCGGTGGTTTCGCTTTATGTTTACCTGTAACTGTAACCAATGGTCTAATGCACAGACACGTAGCATAGTGATCCGTTATGGATGTTTGATATATACCGGATGTTATTGAATATTTATTCATTAGAGAAGTTTTAACTCTCACGAAAATATGATCTAATATACTTGACGATGCATCAGTCTCTCTAGTTATATCGTTTATAAAAGAACTGAAGCCATATTGATTCAAACAGCACTGATAGGAAATTACAGTATTATTTTTTGTATCCTGTAGGTCTACGTTTATATCCCCAATAAATATTTCGAATTCACATTTTGTGAGGCTCTGGAAGAAAGTTTCTATTTCCAATACAAATTTCTTTGAATCAGACGATGGAGGTCTATATGTAGCTGTTATACCCAAGAATGAATTACCAATATTGACGCATAGGCGCAACAGATTAATATTTGTTAATTTTAAATTTATAATCGATACCTGCTCTGCTCCGATATCATTTCTGATATACAATACCAGACCATCATTTTGGTTAAAAGTTGAGCCATTGTAGTAAATATTATAATTAGGGATATTAAAACTTATCATATCATCAACTTTCCAGCATTCTGACAATATAATTACATCTAAATTATCACACCCTATTGACTGTAAGCAGAGTAACATATTATCGTAATTTTTTCTTATACTTCTTATGTTGAAGTGAATAATACTTATAAATCTCTCTCCCCCAAAACTCACACGGACATCATTGGCTTCACAAAATATTTCTGTTTTCTGATCATCTATAAAATCATCTGCTTCAAAATCAATCATGATCTACAGTTAAATAATAAATCAAAGAAACAATGTTCAATGAAAAGATATCTAAATTAAACCAAACAGAATCTCGAGCATCACCCTAACCTCACTTTTTAAATTTGAAAATTATAAAATAATCTAATAAACAGTAGAAATCATACATCATTCGATGAACAAAAAGAACACAATGAAAATACATTATTATATATACTATATTATATGAATTCATTCATTGATAGAGTTATCCACAATTTCATCGAGATTTTTACTCGAATTCTTCAAATTATCGCAATCAGTCCTTGAATTAACAATGTGTAACTTATTTAAGAAATAGACCCTTATTCTTCCCCGAACTGACCAGACATTTTTGTGTCCGAATTGTTTAACTGCATATTGAAGAATTTCATATCTTTTCTTTGTTAAATCTTCTTTAACACTTACATTTGAATTCTTGAATAACTTTCTTTGTCCAAGAAATTGATCACGTTGTTTTTCGCTATGAAATTTCAGCAATATTGGCCTTGGTTTATCCTGATTCCTTTTTCCAAATCGGTAGCATGATCGGATATCATCCTTATTCATCCTTATATTCTTGGTTTGACATAATTCTTCAATCACCTCTCCAATCACTTCCTTCTGCGTTTCTTCAACTCCGAACATTATTAGATTTCTAGATTTACTTTCTTGCATCAGGTAATCTATTTTGCCTTCATTCTCTGATATCCTCTTGTCAATTTCCCCGATCACATCAGAATGTTCAGCTTTAATCATTTGTAAAACCTTTTTAGCGATTTTTTCAATATATTCATCAAACACTTCCGCCATGGTTTCTTTGACCAATTTCCTTATTTCGGTCTTATTCTCCTTCGTGATACCCATTTTCCCTGTCCAATATAATAATAATTCGAATGAAATAAATTCCGCAAATATATCTAGATTTTCAATTATTCTCGTTTTTCCACTGTTTACAATATTCAATATGTTATCAGAGCGATAGTCGGCACCTGTTATTCGCAGCTCGTCATGTGAAAGAATTGTAATACCGAATAAAGACGCATTACACTGAAATAAATATATTTAGTAATAATTAACCCAAATAGACCTACCGTTCCGTATAAAGAACACCTATCTAAAAGTTTTCTATTCATGCTCAAAATGAAGAAACAAAGAAGGCGTCAATATAAACACATAAATTGATGCTTTCTTCAACACTGAATATAACCTACAAAGTGCTTCAGTATTCAAATTCACTTTAAAGCCATGTTAACTTCATAAATATATCAATTGTTGCAATACCTCATTTTGTCCGGTGGTGTATTTTTTCATATGTATTTATTTCATCCCTTTTGCGAATAAAATAATTATATCTATGGTCGGATGAATAATATAAGAGGCGAATTTATCTTCTCCATGATTTCAAATCCTGATTTTTGCTACGTAAATGAAGGCGTTCTTTTAACGGAACGGTAGGATTATCACCTACTATATTACCTGGATATATTGTTATAACTATTGGAAAAATAATCTGACTCTGCATGAGATACTACATCATGCAGATAATCTGGATATGATTTCAGAACCACCTGATAGCAAAATTTCCTTCTGTACATAATTCAATAGTTTTCTGTAACTGAAATAACAATAATGTTGCTCATGCGCCTACTAATTTCTTATTCGTATTTCCATGCACCAAACAAGTAATAATAGTAACAAACTAGACTAGCTATCATCGCAACAAGATTGCTGGAAACTAATAGAAAAACAACAAAAACAGGACCATCTAAGCAATCAAAGAGTTTACACCAATCTTCAAGATAGGTCAGAGTAGACCATCTGATTGTTTACCAGAATAAAATAAAAAAAATTGTGAGGTGTGGCATAAAAACCAATATTTTATAAGTATTAAATATAAAATAGCATAACATCCGAAAAATTGCTTTTATAATTACGACATATTATAATTCAATGTTCATTTTTTATAGAATCAATTTTAGTAGCTCAAAAACCTACCGTTCCTTTAAAAGAACACCACAAATTTTGACTTTTCGTGAAAAATAAGTAAACATCAAGATGAAAAATATGAAAAGGCTCCATTTAAACCATAATCTGACACAATTCTCATTGAAATGAAAGAAAAAAAATTTCAGGTCTATTTGGGTTAACAAACTGCATGAATTATGAATGAATGTTAACGTCTGATAGCAAAATTGAAAATTAATGGCTTTGCAGACGGAATTGAATTCTGGAATAATGACCAGTCCGTGTAGGATTTGAACCTGCGACCCTCGAAATACTATTCCAATGCGCTAACCAACTGTGCCATTGGGAAGGTTGAAGGTTCCATCTGATCTTCGGTTGGCGACTCTCCCAGAATTCGATGTTAGTTTGTTAGTTTTAATTCTTCATGAACTATGACGCTCGTGAAGAATTCTTTGGGGAGTTAGGGTTGGTCATCGATGATTCGATTTTTACCTTTCATCCGATTGCGTCATTCGCGATTTATCGGCAGGTGTCGGGTAGTTGAATCTACCGACCACCGAACAATGTTAACTAGCCAAGATGACTGAAACATGTCAAATGCGGTTTGTTCATTGTTAATAAATCCTGTATTTAGAGTAAACATATCGTGGAGTGGTGGAAGTTTAGAATCATTTAGTAATAGAAACCAAACGTTCGTTTATTACCAAATGAACATATGTTTTCAATTAATATATCTTATATTAGAAGAGAACTGCAGTTTAAATGAAATACATCATACCCAAATATATTAAATATTAACAAATACCGTGTAAATAAATATTTCGTTATATATGAATGAATTCTTTCAGAGGCAAGATCTGTTAGTTAATAAATAAATTAAAGATTAATAAGTGGATTTGTCTGTTAATGAATAATCTCGAAATAAATACTTTATTGATAAAAACAAATTTATTTCTCTCAGTGGACAATTAAGAATATTCTGTGGAAAATGCCGAGACATCTAATTTCTCCGTTTGACCGGGCAAGAATAGTAGCGAGTAGTCTTACACCAAGAAAAATCTCAAAATTTGAATATCCATATTTTCAACATGAATTCTCACTCCAAGTAAACAATCTTCATTTGAATTTGAAAAATTACTCCATTGAAATAACGAGTTTCTATTTTTAGAAATGTATGGGTTTTTCTAACAACGAATACTCATTTTGAGTATATTCTCTCATTCGAACTGAGATTTCCAATAATACGATTCAAATATACAATATTTTATTATCAAGACGTCTACATTTCATACATGGTAGAAATAGAGACTGTCCAATATTATTCATTTGGCAATCTGGAATGTTAAGTATAATTATATTTTCGTTAACGGAGAGAACAATTATATATTTTCAAACTTAAGTTATTACGGAATTTTACACAACACGAATATAGATATCGGTGAAGTTCTGAAGAATTGGGGTTGTTGAAAGTAATTTTTTTCCAATTTGAAATTTTTACAGTATGTATATCTAAGGGGAGTTCATGAGAAGATCATCGAATTCTAATTATAATTTCTTGACCTCAGATTATTCAATTGTAACTTATTTCTACTTTTCAGTTCAGTGCTAGACCACACCGTGCAGCCATAGTTGAGAATGCGCGCGAGGAGCTTGGTATTTCACATTTACCAATACCTCCGCACTCACCAGATTCGAATTGCATAAAACATGCATGGGATATGCTCCAAAGAAGATCAGATAATCATCAACCAAACCCAGAATCCTTGAATGATCTGAGAGAACATCTGCCCCGTTTATGAAACCAAATTCCTAAAGAAATGTTCAACAACCTCGTGTGTAGTATGCAAAGAAGATGTCAAGCTGTTATTGATGCCCGTGGAGGCCATACATTGTATATTGTATTGATAGTTTTAGAATGCTTAAATTCTCTAGGAATAAAATTTCGTTATTTTACTCGATTATTCTTAAACACCCTCTATACACTGTAAACCTACAGGCTAAAATTAATTTTATTTCCTGCAACTTAAAATCATACTAATATAAATTTTCATCACAAAAAATTGCATTTGAACTAGGTATGTATATTTTTTGGAGTTTAAGTCAATATCTCCAACTCATGGGGAGTAGTTTTTGTTAAAATATTCATTAGGTAGTCTCCGAGGTAGTCTCATTTCAGCCACTGCTTTTTGTCTTAAATAAGGTGTTTTGACATTTCTATGTTCGGAGTTGTTTTTAATTTCGTATTTGAGGTAAATCAGAGTTTCGCATCGAATGCTCTTCATGCACGATCAATAGTTCTGCCGTTTTCATGAAAAAAAAAAGAGTAATAAACCACACCATACGACACTTTATTTGAATATTACCCCAGATCAGCTGGATTCGAATGAGTTGTTTGAGATTTCAACGTTATTCGGAAGGTGAATTAATCTGAGAAAAAACTTGTGTTCGATTAACCAAGGCATCTCGAATATTTATCGTGAATTAAATTATTATGTCCACTGTTTTCCAATAATTGGTCTTGATTATTGAAAAAATACACAAGAATCTTAGTAAGTATTCATTTAAGACCATTGGTGGGTATAGCACATATGCTTGTATTATTTTCTTATGTAGAATTCATTAACACCATGAAATATGGAATAGTAGCTGAAAATTCGGCAATTTCAATCAAGAAATTCCAGTGATGGGCTCGTCAAAAGTAAGGGAGATTTCGAGTTTATTTCTTCATAATTTTCAAAAAGTTTGTTCAAGAGTATACCTCTTCGGTTTGAAATTAAATGTTTCAGCTCACTTAAAATTTTACTTGATAAATCTAATATAAAAAAAGTTACGTTCAATACTACTTCGTCAGAAATGTGTCACTACCTCTATGAGAGTCAGACCTAAAAACTCATCCATTGGACGTATCACCTTCCTCAACATATTCGTATCAAATTTCATCAAAATGTTCCAGTAATTTCCAAAGAATCTTTAAAATTATCGTGTACATTTCTTTTATTTAACTGATGGCATTACGAAATGTTTTACTAAACAAACCTCAATCAATTTTCAGTTTTCTATCTGTCCCAGATACGGGACAGATAGACCTCTCTCACGGTTTAAAATGACAAGACTCTAGACAGTGGCACGCTAAAATTATTGATATTATTTTCGAGTTATACAGGGTGTTTCATTGGTGAATTAACATACGGTAACCTGAGCAAGAACTACTGTAGGCGAGTAAAAAAAACCCATATATGTTAGGTCCAATCAATTCCATAACCGAAATACAGGGTGGTTCATGTATTCACCAGAAATTTCATTTGCTAATAACTTTTGAACCAACCGATATATTCGGTTGATACTTGGAACGTATAGTATCCTTTCACAGATCGATCAATTCTTATTTAAATTTTTGTAAAATTCCAGGACCGTATTTGAAAAATTTGGGATTCTTCCAAGCTGAGATTCAACACCCTGCATGTTAAAAATTTTGATTTTTTTTGGGATATTTGGAAAAAAACGGAAAATTTTCTTTGGGGTTCAATAGATTTCATTGTCCTGCATGTGATTTTGCTCGAAGAAAGCTTCAGGGAAAGAATTGAATATTCGAAATCCACTTAGTTCCCAGAAAAATCGTACATTGTGATCGAATTGAATTTTTGCTTCCACTACTCGGAAATTCGTATTTCATAATAATCTGAAGGATCATTTCAATGTGTTTTCGGAAAAAAATTATTGATTGAGAAAAATTTATTCGAAGTAAACAACAATGAATGAATAGATTTAAAAAAAAACATAAACACTCAACGTGATTTTCAGAAGGTTCTCAAAAGTAACACTGTTTTCAATGCACATGTTTCAAAATATGTCTCATACGTTATTGATCATGCCAAGATTATAACGTATTTTATAACAGGCGACTTCGATTTCTCCTCACTTATTTTTTTAGATGAATATCTTGAACATTTCAAATAACTCCAAATGAAATGATCAACAGGATTGAAATCTGGTGATCTAGCGGAACAGGAATGCAGTCAACCTGTGCCTATCAACAGATTTGGAAAGTAATGATCTCAAAAATATCTGAACATTACTAATTTAAGATCACATGTCTAAGGTATTATCAATCGATTTTTATAAACGCCCCACCGTACGTTTTTTGAAAATTTGTATTGGGATACCGTATGCCTGACCGCCTGTGGATTCAAAATTTATTTTGTAGAAATTGTCGTAGTCTACTCGAAACAACTCTTGTGGGATACAATGGATACAAATGAATTTCTATCAATCAAATTTTTTTTTTTCAAATTGAATATTGAAAAATGCAAATATTTTATCAATTTGGAATAAATTGTTTCAGTTTGACCACATTGAACTATTATTGAAATTCGAACATTCAATTGGAGCAATGAAAACTATTGAACCCCAAAAAAATTTGTCTGCTTTTTCCAAATATCTCAAAAAATTCTAAATTTTTAATATACGGGGTGTTGAATCTCAGCTTGGAAGAAGTGCCGAATATTTCAAATAAGAAGCTAGAATTTTTCAGGAATTCAAATATGAATTGATCGACCTGCGGAAGGCTACTGTACGTTTCAAGTATCAACCCAATATACCGGTTGGTTCAAAAGTTATTAGCCATTGAAATCTTTGGTAAATACATGAACCACCCTGTATCTCGGTTATGAAATTGATTAGACCCAACATATATGGCTTTTTTGGACTCGCCTACACTGAGAGAAATAAATTTGTTTTTATCAATAAAGTATTTATTTCGAGATTATTCATTAACAGACAAATCCACTTATTAATCTTTAATTTATTTATTAACTAACAGATCTTGCCTCTGAAAGAATTCATTCATATATAACGAAATATTTATTCACACGGTGTTTGTTAATATTTAATATATTTGGGTATGATGTATTTCATTTAAACTGCAGTTCTCTTCAAATATAAGATATATTAATTGAAAAGATATGTTCATTTGGTAATAAACGAACGTTTGGTTTCTATTACTAAATGATTCTAAACTTCCACCACTCCACGATATGTTTACTCAAAATACAGGATTTATTAACAATGAACAAACCGCATTTGACATGTTTCAGTCATCTTGGCTAGTTAACATTGTTCGGTGGTCGGTAGATTCAACTACCCGACACCTGCCGATAAATCTCGAATGACGCAATCGGATGAAAGGTAAAAATCGAATCATCGATGACCACCGATAGCGAATGAGTTCCCCTTCCAACCCTAACTCCCCAAAGAATTCTTCACGAGCGTCATAGTTCTTGAAGAATTAAAACTAACAAACTAACATCGAATTCTGGGAGAGTCGCCAACCGGAGATCAGATGGAACCTTCAATCTTCCCAATGGCACAGTTGGTTAGCGCATTGGACTAGTATTTCGAGGGTCGCAGGTTCAAATCCTGCACGGACTGGTCATTATTCCAGAATTCAATTCCGTCTGCAAAGCCATTAATTTTCAATTTTGCTATCAGATTTTAACATTCATTCATAATTCAAGCAGTTTGTTAATTATTACTAAATATATTTATTTCAGTGTAATGCTTATTTATTCGGTATTATTGAATGTTATTATTCATAAATAAATGTGATATAATATTGAGTGAAGGTGATTTGCCAAAACTTAAATAAATTCTTTATTTCCATGAAAGAAATATTTATTTGTCCATTTGGCCAATAAATGATTTAATAACTTTAACGCATGATCGATAATATCA
Organism: Hippodamia convergens; assembly: GCA_038502775.1. Taxonomy (NCBI): domain Eukaryota; kingdom Metazoa; phylum Arthropoda; class Insecta; order Coleoptera; family Coccinellidae; genus Hippodamia; species Hippodamia convergens. Next base: position 134,118,480 of record CM076607.1, on the reverse strand, counting down.
AGTGGATACTTCTCTCAGTGTAGGGTAGTTCTAGCCCAGGTTACCGTATGTTAATTTACCAATGAAACTCCTTGTATTATTAGGCATTCATACGATTTTTTCGGTAGCTATCATTTCAGGAAATGCGGTATAACTTAATTGTGTCACTATAATAGAAAAACACACACGGAATCGATGGGGACTTTTGATAATTCTGGGAATAAATGCAAACTGGAATTCATATTTGCCTGAACCACAAGCATAAAAAGCTCTTTTCTTCACGCAAGTGCTTTCTATAATCTTTTACACGTTAATCAAATATTCTTCTAGTTATAACAACTCACATGTTTTTACGGGCCCCTTGTCATCCAGTTGAAAGGAATATCCACACTGTTCAGCCCATATTGTGCATTATTCTGAGGAAGAAGAACTTACATTAGTTAAATGATTTCTGTTGCGAAATATTAACATTCAAATAAAAATAATACGAAATTTTTTCTCAGCGGAAATGACGAGGTAGAGATAGATAGCGTTGAAAAAGTTTTATACTCCAGCGATTCGCAATCTGAAATCGGGAAATACCGAGTGACCTAGAAGGAAATGCTCCCAGCGGGTTCACTGGGTCGCTAGAGGTCAATTAATAGGTCAAGGTCGAATATGATGAAGCCTCTGCACTTGGCGATGTGCACATTAACGGTAATTGAACATAAACAATGCTATCTATGTTCTTCCCTCAGCAGAATTTGCAGAACGTGGGTATCTGGTTTACTTGCAGCTGATCTCAGTATTTTTATTTTCGGACTCATTTTTCTGAGTGAATTTTAATTTCTTAAACAGGGTGAGTCTTCTACTTGTACAGGGTGGGCAAAATTGGTGATACATGAACTACAACTTTTCAACCCAACGAGACAGAGAAAAATGAATGGCACGTTACGGTGGTCTTTTTTAGAGAAACTGATAATGCCATCAACTGCGTTCCTCTATCTTCTTTTGTTTTCGAGTTATAGGCCAAAATTAAAATTTGGGCGATTTCAACTTTGGTCATTATCTCCGTTCCTGTTTGTGCTAGGATGTTGAAATAAAAACATTATACAGGTACTTTTTTCATAGCAATCCAATAGCGTACTTTGTTTTTTCCCAAGAGGTTTCCTTGCTGAGCTATGACGTAAAGTTGTGTGTTTTCTCATGGAAACAATAATTTCAAATGGCTTAGGAAGAATCGTCATTTTTTCCTGTTCACAAATATATCATACATCATACATCGCCTTCAGATTCATCCAGATATAATGAATATTATAGTTTGTATGTGAAATTTGAATCATTGAGTATTAAGTAGGCTTAATCACAGAATAACATGTCTCTACGCATGGTGTCTTTATTATTATGCCATTGAATACTTGATTCAATTCTCTGTGGTTTGATCTCTGTTCAGATCAATTGTCACGACGAAGTTATTATTGCCGCTAAAATAAAAAATTTCAAAATATCGTATTTCTCGTAGTTTGCGAACATTTCCGTATTGTCGGCAATAATGACTTCAAATTCAAGTAATTTACAATTTTTCTGAACAGAGATCGAACCACGGAGAATTTAATCAAGTACTCAATGGCAAAATAATGACACCATGCGTAGAGACAGGGTTCGAAAATATCATGATATTTATATAAATATCAAAATATCGGATATATATCGATATATATCCGATATATATCAACTTTCTGATATTTATTTTTACGAACAATTTTTCAAATTTTTTCTTTTGATAAGTCAATTAATCAAACGTAATTAGAAGTTAATTTACCAAATTTATTAAAAAAACTAATCAAGATTCTAAAAAACATAAAAAACAAAAAAAAGTCAGTTGATAAATTTATAAAAAAGTTCGTTATCCGGATTATTAAAAATTTTTTTGTGCATATGCAGTGGCCTCATCCCATTTCAATCCCAAATTGCTATTACATACTGCAAACTTCAGCTGTATACGTGAACGTGCATTCTGTTCAAAAATTAAAAAAAAAACAAGAGCACAATGAATAGTGCAATGTGCAATGACGATTTTACGGCGAAGTTATAACATCACTATCTGGATTCCCCGAAAATACGTTGCTTCTTCGATCGTACAAACGGTCGGTATGACGGTATACATTGGTGACATTAGTGTGCTCTTAAATTGCGATTGATTATGAAATTTTTATGCACAGTTGCAAATTTTGGTAAATTTATAAATATCCTTGATATATATCAATCCTTATAAATATCGATATATATCATGATATATATCAGGATAAATATCGGCGATATATATCGGTCGAACCCTGCGTAGAGACATATTATTCTGTGATTCAGCCTACTTAAAACTCAATAATTCAAATTTCACATACAAACTATATTTTTCATGATATCTGAATGAATCTGAGGGCGATGTATGATGTATGATATATTTCTGAAACGGGAAAAAAATTACGATTCTTCCTAAGCCGTTTGAAACTATTGTTCCCATAAGAAAAAACACAACTTTATGTGGAAACCTCAGGGGAAAAAACAAAGTACGCTACTGGATTGCTATGAAAAATGAGCCTGTATAATGTTTTTATTTCAACATCCTAGCACAAACACGAACGGAGATTATGACCAAAGTTGAAATCGCCCAAATTTCAATTTCGGCTTATAACTCGAAAACAAAAGAAGATAGAGGAATGCAGTTGATAGTATTATCAGTTTCTCTAAAAAAGACCACAGTAACGTGCCATTCATTTTTCTCTATCTCGTTGGGTTGAAAAGTTGTAGTTCATGTATCACCAATTTTGCCCACCCTGTACATATAATTCAACTGGAGATTCTTAAGGTCGAAAGAAGCACTTTTAGACTCTACCATTTTATCCCATTCGGATCGGTTGGAAAGATATATTGAATATCAATAAGAATAATGGAATTTTTGAATATACAGGGTGAGTCTTTGACTTGTACATATATTCAAACCATATATTGTTTTTTGTATAACATTTTTTCTGATTCAGCCTAGATAAAAAGATATAGCCATCTTAAACTTTCATAATGAGCCATGCCACCAATGAAAATATGACAATGATATTTTTCCAAGCATTAGATCTACCACCTTAACCTTCGAGAATATGTTTAAGAAATTTAATTCTGCGAATCTTCTGAACAAAATTATATTCATCTTAAGTAACCAATTTTTTTCAAGAGTACGCATTTCACGCGATTTCACGAAAAATACTTTTGTTTTCCAAAATGGCCGAATATTCATTAAATGGCATTCAACTCAATTCCAAGGTCGGCATCACTTAATTTCTACTATAATTATGGAATGGAATGGTATATATTGGTCTTAACGAAAAAAATAAAACATGTGAGTTGAATTTTGTATTCGTAAAAGGTTTGCCACATTATTAAGAACTCATATGCTGAAAATCATTTTATTCGAAAATAACATTTTTCTATGGATTTTCAACAGCCTGTATCTTTCTAACTGTTCCGAATCGGATGAAATTGTATAAACAAAAAGTGTTTCTGTTGACCTCGGAAATGTCCCGTTAAATTATATGTACAAGTCAAAGACACCCTGTATATATCGTGAATGATATCCCAAATTAAATGATTTTCATTAAATAGGTTTTAATTAATGTAGCAATTGTTCTACGAACACGAAATTCCACTCACATGTTTCATTTTTTTCTATACGACCAATATATATACACTGCGCAAAAAAATTAACGCACATTATGGAAATCTCAAATTTATTCTACAACTGAAGGTGTTCTCAATTATTTTTATCAGAATTAGGCATGCATATGTTATCCACTTTCAACGTTTTTCTTCGATACAGATGTTTTTTCCCAGCAGGAATAAAAAGAAGATATTCTCAGATTTTTTGTATAGGCTCCATTCTGAAATAATCAAATTTAATGAAACATAGTATAGTTTTTCGTTCAAAACCTTCCGAGAGAACATAAAAATAAGTTCTAAATTAACTTTTTATTAAAATTGAGATTTTCAGAATGTGCGTTAATTTTTTTGCGCAATGCAGGTACTTTCCGAAAAATAACTTGTAATTTTCATTATGAGCAAGAAAAAAATTAGTGGCTTTTAACTCGAACAGTGAAATCAGTTTTGAGGAATATAAACAGAAGCATGAAAAAATATTATGAATAAAGTCAAAGATTTTTATGAAAGGGCAAAGCGAACATAGATCAAATAATAATTTTGAGCTCGTAGCAGCTATGTCTGAATATCTCAAAAATGGTACATTTTAAATATGGGGAACCCTGAATAGACTCCACTCATTTTTACCCCACAAATTCATATGTGAGTGAAAAAATTCGGTTTCTATTTGAACAAATCGAGTTCTTGGCTTTTTTTGAATCGACACTCTCATTTCACCTCCCTGTATATCAAAGCGTTATTTTCTCTACATAGTGAAGTCGAAAATATTTTCGGTAACCCATTTCAAAAAAACAGATATATCCACACAAAATTTGAAATTGATGGAATAATTCTTTTTCCACAAATTTTTATAGGCAAATAAGAACGATGAAAAACAATTCATCTTATATCATGAAAAAAAAAATCAAAATAATGTCTCAATATCAGTGGAAAAGTGCTTATTAAAAGTTCTGAACTTGTCAAGATATTTTCGAAAATGAAAAAGTTTTGGCACATCAAAAAAATTTCAAAATTTTGTTATATCTTCAAAACAAAGGAAGATATCGTGAAACAGTTTTCACTACTGGTGCTTTCACGGAAATCGAACAGAGGACTCCTTTCAACGTTTTTAATTTTCTATTCTAGAAGTACCAAAAACAGCCGAAATCGGTGATACCTGAACCACAACTTTTTAACCGTGAGAGATAGAGCAAAATGAATGATGCATTACTGTGGTAACCGTAACGTGTAATTGGTAAAGGAGTGCCAGAAACATCCATAATCAAGCAATTTGAAATACTCTGTATTCAATCTACATAAAATTCTCACATGAGATAATATCTTTTCAGCTCTGTTTGGATCTCGTCAACTTTTTAATTATTCATAGGTGCCAGCGACAGAATTCGCGAAATATACTCAAAAATCGTTCTTTGAATTCGCGAAACCGGATAACTTGAATCCAAGTGCGACAGATATTAAAAATAAATGTATTCAAAATCGCATTCGAGGTCGGCAACTATCCAATTTGCTACTCAACAATGTGATTTTGGTGCAAAATTCTTTCGAAATAAAAATCGCATAGACTCGGGGTTGAATGCATCTATTTTCGGCGATAGCCGTGAAATAAACAACACGTTCTCAACATTTTGTTTTCGCGAGAAACAGTGATGATAAAAGTTAGCGCCCCTTGTTGATGGCAAAATAACCCATTTGAGATTATATATCATTTCAATGTTATTATTAAACGGCAGTCGACAAAAAAAACACCAAGAACACAAGTAAATTCGTTCAAGTCCTCCCCTCATCCTAAAACTACGAGTTGAAATAATATCGATAACATTCTGTATACAACTTTCACTGCACTCAACATTTTATGACCACCTCAGGTACCTTCAGTGTTTATCTCTTGTGAGCAGATTTACAGTGAACTTAAGTCTGAAACATTGCGTATAAATATTGTAGATACCCACCTAATACGAAATCTGAAATATTTAATAATAATGAAGTTCCTGAATGCCGAGATTCGAGATATTATTTTTTTTACACCGATCCCTACTTTTTAGAACTTGAGGAAAAGAAGGTAAATTCAACCTTTGGGATTCATCATTTAAGCTACGGTCACCTTTGAACTACTTTCCGGAAATCAGAAATCCTAGTTATCATGTTAATGCACTCAATCTCAATTAGGTACCTACGACAATCATGGCAAAATTTGAATACCTATCTCCATTTTCTTTTCAGTTATCATAATGAATGAATTGCTCGAACAAATTCGTTGTAATTTGCATTATCGATTTGGTAACCATTAATATAACGAGTTTCATTTCGTAAGCACCATACAAACACGAGTACAAACAGAATACGAAACAATAACAATAACAGTACGATAATTTATTTCATTTTGATTCCGGAAATTAGGCTGATTTCGATTAACTCACAAATTCTGAAGATCTTACCGTATGTATTTTTCACCGCTGATTACTTCAAACATGGAAAAATAATGTAATCAGCACGAGTCATAACTTTTGTGTTCTAGGATTTAGGTTGGTGTTGATTGACATTTCAGAGTTTGAACCTTTCGAATTCATTTCTGTGTGCTTATGTTCTTGATTGAATCGACAAATAAGTTTTGGATGTGAATATTTCTCAAGTATTACGGGATTGAAAAAGAATAGAATTCATGAAGATACTCCTCTCCTCGCCAACTACAAGGAAATGTGAAGTAGTTTATCGTCCGTACTGCGAGTTTTTCAACAATTCAGCAGGTATTTCTGTCAGTATTAATAAATGAGTCTCAAAATTTCAGTTTTCACCTAGAACTGTCAGATGAATGTTCAAGAAAAATGAAGGCAAGAGAAGTCAGAAGTGAGCAGTGGATTGACACCTATTCCACATGATTATACCTCCAAAGAAACATTGTACGACATTATTACATCTAAAATCAAAAACAATGAATAAATTACATCTTTTCTGAGCTGACAGAAAAGTAATGAATTTTAATCAAAATCAACTCTTGGTACATTGTTCAATGAATCACGAAATTGGAAGTATTAATAAATAGAAATAATAAGTGATCTATCTCATTGCATTTCACACATCAAATGATTCGCAATTTGTCAACAAATATTTTCTATTTTTTTCAACAACTTGGCGATGAAATTGTGAAGTCATGTCAACTTTATACTTTTCGTTTCTGAATACTCAGAAAAAATAAGACAGGGAGAGAACTTGGCTGAATTTTCGATATTTTCCTTGAAAAATCATTTTTTAGGTTATATTGATATATTTTATTCTGTGATGAACACAGACATTTTTAATCACTTTCTGTAACTAGAAATGAAGCCCCGGCTGGAATTCTATGGCTTGCTCTGATGACAATCTTATATTCTGATCTGGCTTTGTTATTGATCAATCGCAATAATCATTATTATATTTCGACCGGAAATGCTCCACAGAATGGTTTTATGTTGCTGAAAATAGTTCATACATACGCGAAAGCTGTTCTAGTACAGAGAACGGGATGAAACGAGATGAGTGTCATTCACACTGCTATGAATAAAGGAGAAAAGATGAAGATCACATGAACGATGTTTTAGTTCAGCGGAGACCAACGGATTTCGATCGGCCCCTCACTTGGCGTTCAGTAAAGAATCGAGGACTCCAGTTGGGCGCTGAATTAAATATTCCTCGAACGGAGTAGCGACGAAGAAGCAACATAAAGCAACTACTCCACTCATAATGGAACAAACCGAACCCAACCTATATAATCGTTAAATCGAAGACGGCCTGTCCTGCGACCGACAAGAATGTTGAATTGTTGCTTTGAACAAAATTTACCGCTAGTGGGGCTTATTACACATCGAACGAAACGACCCGTTCCTACGTATGTTCACATGCAGCTGCCATATAAAAGCGAAATAACTCGTTGTTGGGCATTTCAAACACAAATGAAATATTCAATAATGAGGATTCGTTAGAGGAATTTGAAAGGACATCCGATTCTATGAGCCATAAAGCATAAGCACCGAAAATCACATTCCGCTTATTATAATTCAGGGAAATGATCGAATGTCAGTTAGATTTATATTGGTAATGAGATTGTCTGACGAGTCTCTATGGCAATACTTCTTGAAGAATAGTTATGATTCACTGATAAATGGGAATATTTAGGTATTGCAAATTCGTAATAATCAGGAAGAAATGAATGAATGAAATGTGTAGTTCATATGATTAATCTGAAATATACAGATTGAGGGATTTTGATTTAACTTTCAGTAGGATTATAGGATGAATTGCAGAGTATTTTACGTTGTCGATGCAGAAGCGATGTAAGAAATTGATCTGACTTACGTGGGGACAAATCAGAGTGTATTCCAGGGCATCTGGGCCCGCTACGTCATCGGTGGAGGAGCGAACAATCCACAAATTGATGAAAATGTAACACAAAAACAATAACGTGCCGTACACAAATTTTTCTTAGGATGAGCACGTTCGATAATGAGAAAACCACGTGAGTAATCGGTTTTGAACAGACTCGGCGCACCGCTAGCTACACTTTTTCAACGTTTGCACTAATTATTCGAGTTAAATATTAGGATTTCGGGGGTGTTTTACAGGCAAGAGCGCTTGCCATCACAAGATGGCCGGACCTAGGCTTGGTGTCAGTCCGATTGCTTGCCAACCCCCCTCCCGCCGTGCACGGAACCCCCCGCGATCGTCCGTAAGCTTTCATTCTCGCTTCTCAACCTCTCTTCGTCGCACACTACACGCTCACGATGACGATGACGTGCAGTTACATCGAGCATCGGAGGACGGCGGATACACACTGTAAAAATTACTTTGATTACTCATTTTAGCGTGTTTTTATCGGTCGCGTAGCGAGGAGTGTACCGGCTGCCGCTTCGCTTTTGTTTTCTCGACGCCACCTCCCCGTTTTCGTTTGGAACATAGGTAGGTCTATGACTGAACGACTATTTTAACAACGTTCTTGTTTGTTTCTTCGAAGATTTTCCCGAATACAGCAAGTAAAATCGCCGGCCGGGCGGAAAGAGCTAAGTCGATAAAGAAAACATGCGTTTTCCTGGGAATTCCGAGGATCTCCTCGCGGAATTTCTTATCTGTGCTCTCTTCGATATGCAGTATTATTATGATTATGTGAGAAGATTATTTAATTCGTGTAATCAATTGGACTATCTGATCTGGAATTGATAATGGGATAGCTAAATTCTTCAATTTCAAAAAAAAATAATATATTCAAGTTAAAACGATGAATTATAAACGTTCAAGAAACCTTCTGCAGTTTTTTAAATATGCACTTGAAATTCGAAATCATTTTCGTTGAGCAAGGTGATTTCGATCCCATATTCCTGGTACAAAATATGTTCTATTTCACTTAACGAATCGTTATTATCGCTCGCAATTTTTCCTGTTGTGGCTTGATATACTTGCGATAAATCTAAATATGAGGTTGAGGTATGCTTTTGTATTAATGGGCTCTTAGAACAGTGTTTAGTTTTCACACCTATCTCTTCTTACATCTTTCAATCACTGATGACTGAACCATGAGCTTAAAGTGTTTCAGCGAAAATTAAAAAAAATTGATAAATAACATGCAAACTGAGCCAATTCAGGCTGTTCAGTATTTTCCAAGTGATATTCCTGTTAAAGGTTATCCGAAATTGATTCGTATCCAAAGTACAGGGTATCACAAATTGCTTGATTTTGACTGTTTATTTTTCGGCATCTACTATTGAGATCAATGATTTTTGACTGTTTCTGGTACGTTGAAAGGAGTCCAGGGCTCGATTTTACTGAAAACATCATAGGTGGAAACCGTTTCACGATATCTTAATTTTTTTGTTTGTTAATTTTGATATATATTCGATTTCGAAAATATGTAATTTTTTTTTTATTCGCGAAAATATTCCAATATTTAAGACATTCCAGAGGTAATTTTTCACTAGGAATAAGAATCTTCAATAATTTTTTTTCAATCTCGTGTATTGAGGGGTAAGAACACACTGTTTCATGATAAATACAGGGTGTACTAAGTTCGACGGCCTAATAGGCGTTTCTGGAGAACTGGACCTATTTGAAATATGAAAATTAGGATTATATCATTGTTTGACTATATCTACCGATCTAAAATATTCTTGGAGCCTGACCACTATCAGACTATCAGTTATACAGAGAGTAAAAACAAAAAAATAAAAAAAAATTTGTGTTTTTTTTTGGTTTCGAATTTGATAGAGTATGCAATTCCTAATACATTTTTACTCAAATCGTTGCATTAGTCAAAATACTTTCCAAAATATCGAGAAAAAACTGAAGAAAAAAGGGAGATAAGTGTATTCGTTATTATGTTAGTTATTCCTAACCTAGATATCGTAAGCACAAACCGTTTTTTACATTTCTGAAGGCGAAGAATGTGGAAGTATTGTAAATTTTCAGAATTTTGAAAAACCCGTCACTGGGTGTTCCAAAATTGGGATCAAGATTGACCCATAACTTTTGTCATGCATAAAATGGAAAAACAATTACTGTGTTGAAATCAGTATAAAAATACCTTTCAAACGAGGTATCACTCACGCCATCTTCCCTATTCAAAAATTGGGGGTGAGGGTTGTAGTAGCAAGGGTTGAAGCGCTATGCGTCCGTAACCTACATCTTAAGTTGTCCCTCGAAACAGAAATCGACCTGTCCGAGCATTTCTATCGAAAAAATTTATTTCGTCTGTAATCTCGTCTGTTTCGTTTTCAAATGGCCACCCTGTATTGGATATAAATTCGGTGAACTATATTTAATAATAATATTAACGCATGTGAGTCCATGTGTTATCACACTTTTCTTTCTTCAGAACACTACCGAAAATTTTATGACGAAAAAACTAAAAAAATATTTCATCATAAGGTACAACAATGAGACAATTCTGAAATAATAATAAGGTACCGCTTTGATGAAGTGAAGTCTATTCATGTAAATGACAATGTACATACCTACCTATTTCAATGTAATAAAATTTTTTGTATATTTTGTATTCATTTCAAAGATATTGAAAAAAACATGATGTAGTTTTTGAATATTGCGCGTTGTCGGAACGTCGAAATATGTAATTGAGGCACCAGATGTCTGACCCTCCAGATCATTAGGAAGAATAGAATGTAGAATCACACAACACTATTAGGGTAAAAATTATCTAAGTATCCAGGTACAATGTTTACTTATCCCAGATGTTGGAACCTCATAAAATATTTATAGCCCTGTTGACCGTTCTTCAGCGTTCCCTTTGAAATTTTCCTTCAATTATCGTCTTATGCACGAATGCATTCCATGTAGTGAATTACGTAAGGAGGAGCGCAAAATCTGTTTTTTTTTAATTCATAGTGATTACGGTTAGGGATGATTTCAACTTTGTTATGTTCTATTTTTACCGATGAAAAACTTCCATTGTTTTTGGTTCTTCATTCACATTAAGAGGTCATGTTCACATTTTTCGAATAAATTAAAATTTCTTCTTTTTATTGAATTGAAAAATTCATTCAATTCATTGGTTTCTTAAACCTATATTTTCAGTGTGGCTTTTGTAAGTTCGAATTTGGATACCAACTATCCAATGAATTCATCTGATACGTAATAGTTCAGTATCGGATACTCAAACGTATATAAGTTGCACAACACTACCCCGAATTGTTCGGGGCTTCAGGGCTTGATACAACTGGGATTTGACGCCCTCATTCAAGCTGACCATTAGTGGCTCCTCTATCGCTCGGGCAATCCCGGAAAAAGTAATATATGGTGGATTTTGCAGAGAAATCTTCGATACAAATATTATAAGAAACCACTGTTTTCAATAGAAATATGCATACAAGATGGTGACATTTCAAATGGAACTTTTTATTCTGTTCATCTGGATCATAAAAATGAACAGTTTAATTTCAATGATCTCCTCTTCGAAACCGAAAATTTAATACAAATACAGCTGAGATTGAAGAACATTTCATTGTTCTTCTAGCCGTCGAAAAAAACCACAGCTGAGAGTTTGACTGTTTACGTAATGAAAGAATTACAGCAGTTGGTTATATTATTGCAAAAGTGCAGAGGTAAGGATATAACAACGGAGCCTATAAACGTGGTGAAAAAAAATGTCCAAAACCGTTATTTTTGAAATGAATAAACTTGCTCACTTTTTACCCTCTAGGGTAATCTCTAGGGAATCTCATCATAAGAGATGCAGCACCGTCTTGTGTCCAAGCAAAATCTTTTTTTTTGGTTTTATACAAAGGTTGTATACTCTGTGTTGCGGCTTAACTCAGAGGTGGGCGATTTTAAAGGATAATGTGAAAGCCTTATCACTTACACCACTTTGTGAAACTATATTAACGAAGGATAAAGGGCCTCACGAGAACCTCATGCTTTTTGGGACACCCTTTATCCCTTGAAGGGTTGTAAGTATAAAGGTTACCTCCCTTATAGTAAAAATATCTAATGGGTTAGATTTTGCTGTCATTTCATACATAAAACTTCTGACAAGGAGCCACTTCTTTTTTTTTATACACTGCCCAAAAAATCAACGCACATTCTGAAATTCTCAATTTTAATAAAAGTTAACTCTACATTGACTTTATTACCTATTTTTCATGTTCTCTTCGGAAGGTTTTGAACGAAACAAGACACATTAAATGGAAGAAAAATTCAGGATTTCACCGAATCTTATGTGAAAGAAGAGAAATGAACAATTTTCATAACACTGAAATGCTGATAAGTTATTTAATTCTTGGTATTTCCACCCCTTGCGTTATAAACAGCTCGACAATGACGGTTCATACTCAAAATGAGTGATCTTAAAATGTTCTGATCTGATCCTTCCCAGATTTCTCTCAGTCGAGTCCTAAGTCATTAAGAAAAGCTGGATGATTTTCTGAACTTCTCAGCCTTCTATCAAGGTTGTCCCAAACCTGCTCAATCGGATTGAGGTCTGGACTTCTTGCTGGCCATTCCATTCGAGATACTTCAACCTCGGAAAGGTACTCCTCGATGCGCGCACGATGGGGTCTGGCATTATCGTCCATAAAAATGAAATTTTCACCAATGTATGGGGCAAATAGCACTACATGCTCTTCAAGAATGTTTCTTATATACTTATCAGCATCCATAGCTCCATTATCAACGACCACTAGGTCCTTGCGAGCTGTCAAAGATATTCCACCCCATACCATAATCTATCCTCCCCCGAAACCAGTAGTATTCAGGAAATTGTACTGAGCATAACTTTCATGTGAACGTTTGTATACAAGGGAACGTCGATCACAATGGTAGAGGCAGAATCTAGACTCATCTGTGAAGAGAACTCTTTCCCAATCGGCCTCTTCCCAATGGATACTCTATCGCAAATCCAATCGATAGGCGGTAAGAGCTGAGCCTCTTGCCGCGACACGAGGCCTTTAATCATATTCTCTGAGGCGATTTCTTATTGTCTGAGCGCTAATTTGCACTCCATGAGTTTGCTCAAACTGATTTTGAAGGAGGCGAACGGTTGCAAATTGTTGTCTCAACGAAGAAATTCTCAAGTAACGTTCTTGAATGGCAATTGTTACCCGTGGTCTACTCTGTCCTGGTTTTTGGACATTCACACCTGTCTCCCTGAATCGCTGCAACATTCTGGACACACCACTATGGGAAACTCCGAACCTTTCTGCAATTCTTGTGTATGTTCACATTCCTCTTGGGTCAAATTGCGTTGCATAGCGATCGAGTGTAGAAAATCAAACGAAAGAAAAACTATTGATCACTACAATTGATCGAGAACAACTGATTTTAGAATGGAGCCAATACATTCATAATCTGATAAAATCATCTTTTTTATTCCTGCTGGGAAAAACATCTGTATTGAAGAAGAACGTTGAGAATGGATAACGTGTGCATGCATAATTCTGATGAAAATAATTATCATTGAGAACACCTTCAGTTGTAGAATAAATTTGAGATTTCCATAATGTGCGTTAATTATTTTGCGCTGTGTATTTTTCAAGCTATACCTATTCTTTCTTGAAATATTAAGAAGGAAAATCATCTTCCACATATAAGGAATTCACATCTACTTTCTAGAACAAGGCTATCCAACACGTGGCCCGCAGAGGGGCGCTGGAAATCACCAAAGCGAAAAAAACCTCTTAAAATGGCATAACAGTTTAGTGAAACAAAAATGCCGAAAATTCGAAGCAGCCTCTATATCGCATCAAACGATTGCAAGACGAGTAGACAATATTAATCAATATATCTAAAAAACTGTATAACTCGGTTGAAAAGTGTGAGTATTTTGCGCTATCCTTAGATGAAAGTACTGATCTATAGGATGTCATCCAGATTGTAATTTTTGTCAGAAACGTTCATTGGAGATTTTGAATGTTACAACCAAGGGTATGGATTTTGAATAAGGTGCTATCAGACCACGGGATGTCCATGAAATCGGAATTGCAGGACTCTTGAAATAAAACCACATAAACGGTCAACAGTCTTGTGATACATTGTATTGTTCACCAAGTGGCGCAATGTGGAAAATTGTCAAATCAAATGGATGTCATGAAAGTATTCGTTGAAATAACTAACATTATGCGAGAGGGCAATCATTCTTCCAAAATTTTGAAATTTTCGAAGCGAAAGTTACATAATGGCGAACTGTTACTTCACCCCACCATCCTTTGAAGAATTGAAAGATTTTATTTTTAAGAAGTTTCATATCAACTCCGGATAAAATGCATCGAAAATACTGCAGAAGAAGTCGAAAATAGGTTAAGCGAATTTCAAAAAATTTTAAGAAAAGTTTCAGTTCATGCTCAGCCCTTCAGAATGTAAGTAGAGCACACCTCTAACTGGAATCGAAACTTTAGGCTTACAGTGGGTTCAATGATGGCAAGCACATATCTGAAAAAGCAGCATTGAGCTGCAACTTTTTTTAATGCGGCCCTCCGCACTGGAATTTTTCAAAATGTGGCCCTTGGGGTAGGTGAAGTTGGACAGCCCTGTTCTAGAACATGTTATGTCGAAACATATTCAGATTATGCTGATATCGAACAACCCTTCCAAATGCCGATCCCCACCATCTTACCATCAACCGAATTCGCCTCCATTCAAGCCCCATTTCCTTATATGCGAAGATATCCCGATCGAGTCAAAGGGATAATTTCCCCCGAACGTAGAAGTGTACCTGACGGGAATAAGTGGAGGCATACCCCCACTTCCGGGCCCGTTCCGAGATCAATATCGGAACCGTTTGCGAGTCATACGATGACCTAGTGTCTATCAAAATATAAAAGAGATACATCGAACGTTTTCCGCAAACTCTCGTGTTCATCCCTCCTTTGGTTGCTTCTATTCCTCCCCTTTCGGCGCATGGATGGAAATCGCCAGAATCCGTTAAGACTCGGCCGTTGAAGAGATCCAGCACCGAGTTTATGCATAGGTGTTTCATTGGGAACTTACCTTAGACGTAATAGCTGTGTGAAAAAGACCATCATGAGCCAAATTTTGATAATGTAGAAAAAAATTCTAAAAAGAGAGATTTTCCTGAAATCTTGAGAATCGCACAGTATGAGAACAGTATCAATTCTAGAAGAGATATAGGTTGTCTCAGTTCCATATTTTCATACCTCATTGGTTTAGATTACATTAATTCTACTTAGTGTTATAAAAAAAATTTCTCTTTTTCAGTACCGTAATGAGTTCATTACAGTACTAAAAGTAGTGCTGTAATAAAACTCATTACAGCATTGTTTTCAGTTATATTTTTCGTTTTCTGGGTGTCAGTACTGACCTCCGATCGAATCAAGTTTCGAATCAAATCAATTCAAATTTCGCAATCTCTCAAATTTCGTTAGTAACACCAACTGCCAAGATACAATACGAAAGTCACTAATCTGCATTTTTATTTGAATTTCGAGAGTATTTCACGAAACTTGACTGAAATAGAGAAAATAACGTCTAATACTCGTTGCAGAATGCAATTCCAACACTCATGCTATCGAAATTCGAATTCGCATTCGTGTTGGAATAGGAGCTCATTCTGCAACTTGTTTTAGAATATACTAATTCGGATTTAAATTTTCCTGAATCTAGATATGAAGGAGCTGTCAATGAGGAATGTTCACATTTTTCAATTTCTTTATATTCCTAATCTCCGTAGAAAATGAAAATATTGTGTCCAAAAATTATTTGAATACTTCAAATAGCGCCCGAGATATCGTGTTATAAACATGAGATTGATGGATCCGTGTGACGTCACTTTACACCCAACGACTTGCGAGGTTCAGTACGTAGCCGGGTCCAATATAAGGGCCTCTCGGCTCACGGAGTGCGATTTGCGTATGTTGTATGACGTCACATCGCCGCGAGGAATTGAATATTGGCGGGGTTGTAAAATCCGAACTACTAGGTCTTTTCGACTGAAACAAAAACTAGTGATTTCATATACATATAGGTTATACTGTGACGAAGTTTCGATCGATTTTGCATACCTGTGAACATTCCTCATTCGACTTTCCATGTCATAAGAAAATTTTGGGAGCTTCAATATTTTCCTTTTACAATATTTATATTTTACCATAATTATTCCCAGTATTTATTGATGTCAGTTATTTTGATTCCATTTTTCTGTACAACTTCAATTTCGTAAGTTATTCATGAATTCATTCTTTACCTGAACCTTTTTCATTATATTGTATATTTTTGAAGTTCTCCTGAAGAAGAGAGGGTTTTTCAAACCGGATACGATCTTCCAGGTAATGATTTTCCGGCACTTCAGATGTTTGAAGACCGTTACGGGACCCCAATGAAAGGAAATCATCTTCCATAGATAAACCAAACATTTTATAACACAAGAAAACAGAATATTTTTCAAGACCAAAAGCTACGACATATTCCGAGAATTGTCAAAATGATCAAGAATGTCCGCGATCTTTGGGAGTAAACTCATGCTGTAATACATGATTATTCCTCATTATTTGATGACTTATCTAGACAGAACAACTAACAGAATAACTTCATTAATAGTCCTGGTAATCGAGGAATATCTGATATCATCAGTAATAATCCTCATAGAAGAATTCAGTCATCGATGATCGATGTTTCTACAGTTTATACTGTTCTCATGAAAAAGAATAAAACGGTATTCAGAAAATTCTTTGCCTTTACGAAGGCCACATCGAGAACATTTTTGTAACATAGATTAATTCAAAACACCAAAACAGTTATCATCGAAACGAATATCATTTTCAATTCCCAGGCTCAGAGATCTTTTATATTTAGTTGGATTTGGGGGCGTTGAAAACATTATTCAGTACAGAAAACTATTTCAATAGGCGCGAAATTCGAATTATACTTCTCATAAATATTCATTATATTGATGATTCTTTGTCGAGCTTTTAGAGAAACATCCTGATCGACAAAACAAAAGCAAGGCTCCGCTTTTTGATGAGGATGATATTTTTCCATCTAGACACTGTTTTGAATCAAATGTAATACGCTTCTGGATAATTATATTTTCATTTGAAATGATTGTGTGGAATCAACTACAATACAATAATCATGAAATTGAGAACATTTAAAAAATTTGTCTACATATTAGAGAATTATTATAACAATTTCAAGAACTCATTCATACAGAGAACTCTCGATAAATCGAACATCGATAAGTCGAACAGTTGTACCAGACCCAATTCATACATATTTTACGCAATGCGTTTTCACCTCAATGAGTCTAGAGGGTCTAGTAGAGAGTCGAATTGCTGGAAGGGTCGTCAAGAGAACTTCCACCCCTATAAGCCTTCTAACCACCATTGCCTGTATGAGTGGAACTTCTTGATCCGATGAATGCAACCGAAGAAGATTTGGCTCGCAAACAAATCACCACATGTGATGAATATCATACGACTTTTCGGATTCTAAGGACATGATTCCAGTGCTCAGACGCTCGTTTCTTATTGAGAATGATTTCGTGTTTGCCTGAGTTTTTCTCTCAATGAAGTGAAGTCTCACTTTAATAACTCTAATGTTTGGTGAGGCGAACAATAGATAAGTCGAACAGTTTTTTTGGTTCCTAGTAGTTCGACTCAACGAGAGTCCACTGTATGTAATTAATTACAGAATGTTTGAACAACAATAAAAGAAAAATATCAGAGGTGTACAACAAGATCCTTATTGTCTACCCAGCAAGAGTTCTTTATACTCTATCCATTCAACAACACTAAAAATAAAAAGCAATGAAAACGACACTTACACATTCAGGTTTATTTTTTCTATTATTTCTGCAATTAATCACCATGCATTTT
The DNA here is from genome assembly GCA_038502775.1 of Hippodamia convergens. Classification (NCBI taxonomy): domain Eukaryota; kingdom Metazoa; phylum Arthropoda; class Insecta; order Coleoptera; family Coccinellidae; genus Hippodamia; species Hippodamia convergens. The sequence continues at coordinate 134,100,517 of CM076607.1, read as the reverse complement.
AAATGTCGGCCAGTTTTTAACACAAAATTTAGAACAGAAAAAACACACAAGCAAAGATTATAGAGTGAGATAGTAAATTTCGAGTTATTTCAATGGAAAATACGTTTATACGAGAAAATACAATCATTCTGCAAAAATACTGTTTTTGTCAATTGCATTAAAAAAAATTCATTATTTTAGACTGAAAGTGGAAAATTGTGAGATAAAAACCGGTCAAATAGATATTTTTCAAAATAACTTATTTTCAAAAATCCTACTTCTTGGGAAGAGTTGAATAAAACTTGTAAATGTGTAAATAGCTGGACCCCAATTCGAAAAGTCAAACATATTTTTCAGTCCGCTCTTCAAAAATTATTAATGTTGAACTTTCATCTAAAAAATCATCCTATAGAATATTCTTAACAGTTAACCCATCACGGAACAAAAAAAAAATAAAAAATAAACTCTCCAGTGGAAAAAAAACTTTCGAAATGGACTAAAGAAGCGACAAAGAAGGCAAGATTAAATACAAAAAAATATAAATCACAAACCACTCTGTGCGATCCACAGCAGAAATGGCTGGAGCAGAGGTAGGTGAACAACAATTAATAACTGGCCATTCAGCCAACTTAATTGAGGATCATCTGCAAAAGTATATTGAACACTATTTAAACTCTCTAACAAACAGAAAACAAAAGATCTTGCAGCCACTTTTCGAACTTCTCACTCTACAGTAACCAATCAACAACATTAATGACATTTTAATTCATATGTTCATAGAAAAAGAAGTCTAAGAAGAGTTGTAACAATACTCGAATGATTCTGAACACTTTGTTTTCGGTTAATCTGGTTACCCATGACAATCAAACCTTAAAATGAGAAAAATCATACATACATAAAAATGGGTTATTATTGATCAATTTCATGTACAGGGTGATTCATTTATCTTGGTAACCCCAATTTTCTCAAAAACGCCGGAATATTTTTTCATTCTGTGAATGGCGTTTTGAACAAGTCAATGTCGACTTGAGATGCGCATAAAAATCTGCGGAATAAATAAAGACGCCAGGCGTCGCGGCGCTATCAAAAATTTTTTCTCCAGGGACATACCATTTTTATCATGTCATTCGAAAGATAATTTTATTTTGAACTTTTTTTTCGAATACAATTTTCGTCCATTTCTTACCGTCAGCGATCTGCAGCGTGTTTTATGTTGATTCTATTTCATTTATTTTTTTCTGTATTGTGGTAGTATGCCTTGATTTGGAGACATAGATATGATTTCGTGCCTTGAATTCAAGAAGGCTGGTTTTCTAAACAATCTGCCATTTCAAATAAGATTATTATATGTGGATACAGCAAGATGGGGCTCCATGTCACAACGCTGCCATTGTGAAGAGATATTGAGATTAAGAATTCGAAAATGAATGACCCATACATTTTGACCAAAGTGACTTATGATGAAATACGGAGATGATATTACTTGTTGTGAACGAGATATTCTTGATAATGGTGTATTTGTTGAAACATTATTTGGGCTGTTTCCATTATCTATGTTGTTGGTTATTACCGACGTTTCGGCAAGCATTCGCCTGCCGTCTTCAGGGTGTTGTTGGTCCTGAGAAGGACCGGTTGTTGCCAAACTTGTTCTGTCTGGACTTGTGCGCTCCATACTTTTTTCAATTTCGCAATTACAGTGTGGGGATTCGAACGCGAGTTATCCGAGGTGCAATTTCCGAAATTCCACTCACTCTAACCACTAGTCTACCAAAGCAGGTAATTATTATACGATTTAAGTTATATATTAATTATACTTTTTGTGTTAGAGGTCACCTTGACTTTTTACTACCTGCGCAGTTGGTATGCGCAGTAGGTTATTTTTATGTCAGGTCTGGTTCATGTTGGTTGATTGCTTCCTTGGGTCGGGTTCGTCCTCCTCAATTCAGATCTTAGTATGGATCAAAATGGCTAGATGACCTAGATTTGATTATGTTCCGTGAAATGACGGAGGCTCTGTAACTATTTTTCTATTATTTTATTCTTTAAATATTTATATCTTATATCAATAAACATTTTATTTAATAACAAACGAAACATTTCGAATCATATGTTCTATATACCGGACATTATGATCCACACATAAGTTATATCATTCCCCTATTTCATTATAAGTTACTTCGGTCAAAATATAAGGGTCTACTTGGGCACATGCGTTCCTTATCTTCATTTCCAAATAGTCCAAGATATAAGAATCAGTTTGGTATACCATATATTCAAGGGGACCCCTCAGAAAGTAATCCATGAGCGTCAGGTCTGGCGATATCTGATAGGTCCATTGGTTTCAATCCTTTTTTTTTTTCGAATTCTTGATCTAAATATCTCTTGACAATGGCATCGTGGTGGCATGAAGCCCCATCTTGCTGTAGCCACATATTTCATCTTATTTGAAGGAGCACAATGACTGAAAAACTAGCGTCCTTGAATTCAAATCACAAAATCACATCTATGTCTCTAAATAAAGGCATACTACCACAATACAGAAAAAAATGAATGGAATAGAATCAACATAAAACACGCTGCAGATCGCTAACGGTTAAAAATGGATAAAAATTGTATTTCGAATGACATGATAAAAAAGATATGTCCCTGGAAAAAAAAATTTTTGATAGCGCCGTGACGCCTGGCATCTTTATTTATTCCGCAGATTTTTATGCGCATCTCAAGTCGACATTGACTTGTTCAAAACGCTATTCACAGAATGAAAAAATATTCGGACGTTTTCGAGAAAATTGGGGTTACCAAGATAAATGAATCATCCTATGTACAACCCCAGTTTTCAAATATGTAGAAAAATCGAAAAAACCCAATACGTATCTCATATTTTTCAACAAATAAAGCATTCGTTCAGGTTTAAAAATCCTCGTCTTCGACTTGGATTTTTGTTCTACCAGCACCCAAGTTTCTTGGAAAGATATTACATAGCAACGTCTTTTTTCGATTTCTTTCGAAAAATTAGATGGCCTTATGATATTGATCACGAAAATACTCTGGTTACGAATTGGCGTATGCGCCGGATCATCATTAAGTTTTCTTAACTTTTCTGTCCCGCGCAACTTGAATTTTTTTTCATCAGAAGCTTCTCCAGAAATGAAGAACACAATGAAAAATGAATTAGCGGAATTGGTTCAGCCGTTCACGAGTGAGGCGATATGCAAAGGGCTTATTCATACAGGATGTCCCATAACGAGTGAATCAAACGTCACACAACGATAGAGTGTTCAAAGAACTATCGAATGACATTAAAATTAGTTAATCGATAGCACGATTTCGACTCATATTGATTCTAGATTCCTTTATTTTGACAGTTGTGAGCAAAGATTATAGAGTATAAAGATGGGAAACGGAGCAACTACAGTGATGTAAGCGACATGATGTGTAGTTTCAAAAGTAAACGGGTTATGGTTGAAATATTTAATTAGGGTTCATTTGGCAAGATTATATAGAGATTATTAAAAGGCTGTTGTCAATTTTGAAAGCTCTGGAAATATTCGAATAAATAAAAGATTATAGGGTTAGAAAGATAGGAAACGCCCTAACATCTGTGGTACTAAAATCCGACTACGATTTTTGGCTAGTTTCTTACTTTTGACAACTAGATGGCGCTAAAAACATAATTCAGTACAGAAACTATTTTAATAGGCGCGAAATTCGAATTATACTTCTCATAATTTTTCATTAAATGGAGTATTCTTTGCCGAGCTTTTAAAGAAACATCCTGATCGATAAAACAAAAGCAGGGCTCCGCTTTTTGATCAGGATGATATTTTCCATCTACACATTGTTTTGAACCAATTGAAATACGCTTCTGGATTCTTTATATTCTTATTTGGAATGATTGTATGAAATCAACCACAATACAATAATTATGAAATTGGGAACATTTCAAAACTTTGTTCACATATTAGAGAATTATTACAACAATTTCAAGAACTGATTCATACAGTGAACTCTGGATAAATCGAACATCGATAAGTCAAACAATTGTTCTGGATTGCGATCAAGATTGGTCGATAACTTTCTTTTTTCAAATAAGAACCCTATTTTTTTATTATTGCGTTGGATTCTGCGAAGAAAAATGATACTAATGTTCCAACATGTTAATGCTTCTAAAATCAATAATTCTTGAGTTATTCAGGTTTTCCTGATTTGATTCATAGAATCGTTTCATATCAACAATTACCTTCTTCATAGAAGATGAATAATTCAAATAACTCACCAGTGACTACCTCTTTAATGAATTCATTCATCATTGTTGATATGGAACGAACAGACTTCATGAATTCGACGCTACATACGACATGAAATCAGAAAATCCTAAATAACTCAAGAATTATTAATTTTAGGAGCATCATTTTCCTTCGCACAACCCAACGCAATCATAAAAAAGTAGTGTTCTAATTTGAAAAACGAAAGTTATGTTCCAATTTTGTTCCCATTTTTTAATAAACATTCGGAACACATACAATATTTCCACAGTGTTCGCCTTCAAAAATGTGAAAACGGTTTGTGCTTACGATATCTAGGTTAGGAAAAACAATCATAATACCGAATACTCTTTTTTTCAGTTTCTTCTCGATATTTTGGTAAGTATTTTGACGAATGCAACGATTTGAGCACAAATGTATTCAGAATTGCATGCTCTATCAAGTGCAAAAACAAAACAAAAATTTGAAAAGTGGTCAGGCTCCAAGAATATTTTAGATCGGTAGATAATGTCAAACAATAACATAATCCCAATTTTCAGATTTCAAATAGGTCCAGTTCTCCAGAAACGCCTAACAGGCAGTCGAACTTGGTACACCCTATATATGATCCGAAGTGTAGATATTCAAATTTCATTATGGAAAACTAAACTAAAAGCATTATTGGGAAATTCAAGTTGATCAAAACTCATCCATCCACATAGAGGCTGTCTGTCCGAAAAAAGACACTTATTTTAATGAAATTCCACTATATCATCATTAGCTATTCAGTGAAGTGGTGATTACCCCCTTACGAATGCAGTCAATATCCAAGAACGATACCAGCGTGCTGAATTACATAGTTATGTCTCTAACTCCAAGGACGAAATAGATATTAATATTTAATATTCCTAAATGGATGCAAGATCGATCTAACAATTGCAATTTAGAGTTACAACAACCACGTCATACACTCGAAATCGACATCGATACCAATAATGACCGATATGAAACAAGACGTTGAATCGCTCTATGATTTTCTGAAATAATTTATAACGGGTGTAATAACCGGTAGTCTTGGTAACGCGTCCGGTAGAAATATCTACAAAAGTGTTCAATTGTTCCATAAAAAGCCGGGAATCCTTTGAGGTCACGCGGTGTTAGAAAACGTGGGAGTCCAGAGATTAATGTGTGAGTAGTTCTATGATCAATATTGCCGGGAACCGTTTTGCTCTGAAACCTTTGAACGTGTTGATCCAACTTTTTTTTAATTAAAGGTGAGTTTTGAGTTTTTTTCATGAGGTTCAGGTTATTAGTTATTTTTCTTATCATACAAAATTTCAATACCCTTCTATTTTATCATTTCAATTTCGAATAGTGCATATTATCACAAACTGGCATACAAGGACAGAATCTAAGGGCCCATATAGCTTTTTTTCCATTGAGAACGGTTTTTTGAGCTTGAAAGGTTTGTTTACCACATATTTGGAAAGTTTTCATTGCTAATACACTTCGTGAAACAATAAAAGGAACAAAAAAATTTTCCATTTTTTTTTTCAGCATCTCAGTGAAAATTAGTATTAAAGAAAATAAAAAACCAACTACTGAAGCTTGAAGGCTCTAATTTCATAAATTATTGGTTAACAATGTTTCAGTGTACCGGTGGCCATGCAGTCATTCATATTCAAATTCATTTAATTCCTCAAAATATACAGGAGTTGCAAAAGGTATGAATTTGATTCACCTATAATATATACATAATGGTTGGCCATTTGAAAAGGAAACAGACGAGATTAAAACAGACGAGATTACAGACGAAATAAATTTTTTCGATAGAAATGCTCGGACAGGTCGATTTGTGTTTCGAGGAGGACAACTTAAGATGTAGGTTACGGACGCATAGCGCTTCAACCCTTGCTACTACAACCCTCACCCCCAATTTTTGAATAGGGAAGATGGGGTGAGTGATACCTCATTTTAAAGGTATTTTTATACTGATTTCAGCACAGTAATTGTTTTTTCATTTTATGCATTAGTCCTCGAAATACAGGGTGGCCATTTGAAATCGAAACAGACGAGATTACGGACGAAATAAATTTTTTCGATAGAAATGTTCGGACAGGTCGATTTCTGTTTCGAGAGGGACAACTTAAGATGTAGGTTACGGACGCATAGCGCTTCAACCCTTGCTACTACAACCCTCACCCCCAATTTTTGAATAGGGAAGATGGGGTGGGTGATACCACATTTGAGGTTTTTCACAAAAAAACACTGCCACAACAAGTGCCATGAAAACACCACTTCATTTTCAAATGCTTAGTCAAGAATATTTCGAGAACTAATGCATAAAATAAAAAAACAATTACTGTGCTGAAATCAGTATAAAAATACTCACCCCATCTTCCCTATTCAAAATTGGGGGTGAGGGTTGTAGTAGCAAGGGTTGAAGCGCTATGCGTCCGTAACCTACATCTTAAGTTGTCCCCCTCGAAACAGAAATCGACCTGTCCGAGCATTTCTATCGAAAAAAATTATTTCGTCTGTAATCTCGTCTGTTTCGTTTTCAAATGGCCACCCTGTATATACATGTGTACATAAATATAAAATCAGGCTATTATATAGTAAACACAATAGGATAAAACAATATCACAGACACAACAGCAAAATAAAGCAATAAATAATTATGTGTTTTAAACTTATGTGACACGAACTCGTCCACAGAGTATTTTTTTCATCTTGATCTTAAAAGCTGTACTGGATAAGTTCGTTATGTGTTCGGGCAGACTATTGAACATTTTTAATCCATTGAATATGTGCATATTCTAGTTTTTTTTAAGTCGATGTAGTGGAGGCACATATTTATCTTTTGCCCTTGTTTGGTATTGGTGTGTTTCTCGGTGCTTCGGGAAGTTGTCTTTATTCATTGGATGAAGTACGAAGAAAAATTTTTTTTTTCTCTACGCTCACGGAGAATTTGTTCTAGCTAGACCGATGCAAAAGTAGCATATCCTGTTTATTCAGCTCTAATTTGCTTAAAAAGCAATTTTTTCAGTGGAGATCAGTCAGGAATGGTCTTGAATCAATTTTTTTTATTCTTATCTTTCTTTCAGAATGAAATTTAACAAAATTTTTCGAATATACAATTTGTTCCCAAATTCAGAAATTTTTGGAAATTAAATTTTTTTTTCATGATTCATTAGAGGAAAAGAGAGAAAAGTAAAGAAATAATGTAATCATTGATTTATGTTTCAAGAAAATAAGGTCAAGTTTCGGGAACAAAAAGCTTGTTTCCTTAATTTTTTCAAAATTTAAATTAATCGGTTCAAGTAAACTGCTGTTTATATTAGTGTAAATCATCTTCGCCCATATCTGGAAAGTTAAGGTTAGATAGTTCAGTCCCTATTCATTGTTTTCTAATAACTTTTTTTTCTATTGTTACAAAATATTAGTTTAATTCAATTTATACCAACTTTATTTTTGAGAAAACTTCGGTTTTTTGTTTCATTTTCTTGTGATCATGAATACCTGATACTATTTCGAAAAAAATTTTTTTTCGTATATTATGTACAGGGTGGGCATATTTCGATGTTTTAGCACTACAACTTTTGAATCAGAGGAGATAGACAAAATCTGATACCCCATTCTCGATCTCTTTTTCGGAGAAACTGACTAGAGTAGAATTCATTTTTGACTACCTTCTTTTGTTTTCGAGTTATAAGCGAAAATTGGAAAATGGTGATATCGGAAAAAATTTATATCTTCGCCAATACTGATGACAGAGCTCTGAAATTAAAACATTATAGAGGCACTTTTCTACGTAGAATCCAGTGGCATGCTCGCCTTTTTTGCAGCATTTTTAATTACGAAGCTATGACACAAAGATATGTTTTTTTGAAGAGGAACACTAGATTTCTTTGCCATTTTCTGAAAGCTTAATTTTTTTTTTTAAATATATAACATCGTATGGTTCGTATCAATAAATCAATATGAGTATAGAAATTCGTCAAGAACTTATATTCATCTGAGTCTCAATACTTTTTATGGTTTCAATTGTTGATAAGCACGAAAAATTTAGTATCGTATAATTACCACAATTTCTTTTTATTAGTCTTTTCATTTCTATGCTCTTGTTATAGGAAGCTACATTTTTCTGTGCTCATCAACAGTTGAAACCATAGAAAGTATTGAGACTCACATGAAAATAGGTTTTTGACCAATTTCTATACTCATACTAATACAAACTTCACGATGTTATATATTTTTGAAATCAGAAAAAATCAAGCTTTCAGAAAACGTCACAGAAATATAGTGTTTCCATTTAAAAAAACATAACTTTAGATCATAGCTTCGTAATTGAAGATGCAGAAAAGACGTCATGCCACTGGATTCTACGTAGAAAAGTGCCTGTATTAGAGGAGATATAAATTTTTTTCGACATCGCCATTTTTCCAATTTTCGCTTATAACTCGAAATCAAAAGAAGGTAGCCAAAAATGAATGAAACTCTTGTTAGTTTCTCCGAAAAAGAGATCGAGAATGGGGTGTCAGATTTTGTCTATCTCCTCTGGTTCAAAAGTTGTAGTGCTAGAACATCGAAATATGCCCACCCTGTACATACACACTTCTATTCCACATAATTTATTTCTAGTCTTTTTAAGTATTTTTAGTATTGAGGTGTTCAAAGAAACTCTCTCATAGACTTTCAAAGTATCCCCGATCGTAGGGTAACTCTGAACACCCATAATTTAATTTAAAAAAAAGTTCATTAATCATTTTGAAATATAATTTTTGGTCACCAACAAGCTCTAACTGATACCCGGGATATATATATTTTTTGGGATTTTTCATTCGCTTCCTTACCGGAGATACATAGCTTTGAAAGAAAAAATAGTTTAAAGTTATCCCGTTTTACGTAAGTCTACTGAAGTCCACTTGACAATCAATCAATATGGTTAACAATACTTTTTGACCGTTTTTGGCTCTATTCAATAGGATGTAAGTATTGAATAATAAAAAGGTATCAATGGCAGTTGACGACAGGTTGTAAATTAACCACTCACGGGTAGTCATAATTTATGCCAAATAAAACGTTTGTATGATTAATTATTCGTATGAATATTCATAAAACAATTATTTCAATCATGAACATTAGTTACAAAATTTGGGTGAATTTTTTCTCGTTCTTTCTCAATTTGTATGAATTGTTCTGACTGGCAGGAAATAGAATTAATTTTAGACTGTAGGTCTGTAGCATACACAGGGTGGTTAAGAAAAACCGAAATTTTATTCCCAGAGAATTAAAGCATTTTAAGATTATAAATACAATGTATGTCCTCCACGGGCATCAATAACAGCTTGACATTTTCTTTGTATTCTGTACATTCCTTAAACATTTCTTGAGGAATTTGGTTTCACAAACGGGACAGAAGGTCTTTCAGATCTTTTAAAGATTCTGGGATAGGTTGATGGTTATCTAATATTCTTTGGAGCATATCTCATGCACTTTCTATGCAATTCAAATCTGGTGTAGATGTGGAATACCAAGCTAAACATTGCCATGCTCCCTATAGGCGGTCATATTCCCAGGAAAAATGGGTAGATCTGTGCGTCCGTTGAAACATATATCCTGACCCATACCATAACACTACTCCTCGGAATGGATGGACTTCTTGTACATAGCGACGATAACGGGGTATACGTGAGATTGTCCATATCCTTATTTTTCGAGAATCTGAAAATCGTCCATATCTGGATACATCAGTAAGGAGTACACTACGCCATTGATCGTTCCAAGTGATGTGTTGCATTGCCAATTCCAGTCTTTGACGCTCATGGTCACGTGTTGATGGAACTCCTCTTAATTGACGTCTAGAACCTAGATTCGTTTCTCTCAAACCATTCTGATCTTTTCGATGGAAACTTGGACCACATCTGCATTTTGAAGAGTATGCCGTAGCATTCTACACGTAGATGTAGGCTTTCTTCTCGCCGAAACGGTGATGAAACGATCCTGAGGTATTGTTTTTAGTCGCCCACCAAGCCTTGGTCTTTCCAACACGGAACCTGTCTGCCTGAAGCTATTTCGACTTTCACACTCTGTTTGACATAAAGCGCTCGTCTAAATCACCTCTCAGTTTTTTCAATTTCACAATGAATGAACAAAATTGTTTGAGAGTTTCAAGCCTACAGGTACAAGTTCGAAGATATAGGGGTTGACGACTTTACTCTGTTACTCAGAAGATTCACTAGCTCTTTTAGTAAATGTAAATCTATTATTGAATAATTGGATTTTGTTTCTTTCTCATCGTGTTGTGACTTATCCTGTATATGTATCAACATGTCTTAAAGGATCAATAATAGTATATTCTAAAACAAGTTGCAGAATTAGCTCCTATTACAACACGAATGCGAAATGAGTGTTGGAATTGCCTTCTGCAACGAATACTAGGCGATATTTATTCTATTGCAGTGGAATCTGTGTTGCCGATGGTAATTCACTGAAAAATCCGGAATTTCTGCCACAAAATTCGATGGTTCCGTAATTCAATCAGTTATGATTTGAGATTCGATGGATTTTTATTGATTTTATTACATAAAAAATACTATTTCAAAAATTCCCATGGATCCCGCTTGAATTGTTTTTTAATTTGTGTTCGAAGGTCATACATTTTTGTGAACCTCAAGAAAGTTTTCAGATCGTGAAATTCTCCAAAAAAATATTCAAATCGTAAGAAAGTCGTATTTCAAATTAAACGCACACATTTTCGCACCACTTCTGAAGTGGTGTAATCGGCGATTTTTTTCCGTGGTTTTCCCAGTCCCTAGTAGAAATATTCCACGACATAATATATAAAATATTTTTTCGATAGATGAAATGTCATCAAGTGGACAAAACCTCCATAATTGATTTGAATTATCCAATTTCCTCAGAAAACCTTTGAAACTGAATAACGTGAAAAAAATCCGGAAAAATCAGAATTATTTTTTAATCCACGAGAGCCAAAAAATCCGCAATTCGGATAAAAATCTCGTAATTTAAATAAGAATTTCTCTATTTCAGTATCGTAATGAGTTCATTACAGTACTAAAAGTGGTGCTGTAATGAAACTCATTACAGCATTGTTTTCAGTTATATTTTTCGTTTTATGGTTTTCAGTACTGACCTCCGATCGAATCAAGTTTCGAATCAAATCAATTCAAATTCCGTGATCTGTCAAATTTCGTATGTCACATCAACTGCCAAGACACAATACAAAAGTCACTAATCTGAATATTCATTTGAATTTCGAGAGTATTTCACAAAAATTGACTGAAATAGAGAAAATACCGTGTAATACTCGTTGCAGAAGGCAATTCCAACACTCCAACACTCATGGTGAACTTCGTATTCGTGTTGAAATAGGAGCTCATTCTGCAACTTGTTTCAGAATATGCTATTAGATTCTACATTCTAGTGACTTTTGTGTTCATTCGATTTGAAAATTGATAGGATCCGACGTCAGTACTGACAACCACAAAACGAAAAATATAACAAAAGTCAATGCTGTAATGAGTTTCATTCCAGCATTACTTTCAGAACTCTGATGAACTCATTACGATACTGAAATAGAAAAACAGTATAATTATTGGTGTATATTTCAACAACGTATAATAAAATACAATCTTCCGATTACAGCATTAGTATGTCCCTGGGTCAAGATGTGAAGATCCTTCAGAAGGTAACAGGACATAAAAGTGACGTCACCACTTGCGATTTCGCAGCAAACTGTACACTGATTAGCGGATCGGGGTAAGTTGATTTTCTTAGCGCTGAAAACTTGGCTCACCTGCTACATTCTAGGGATAAAACAGTCCGAGTATGGGATTGGATACCAGGTGAAGGATATGTAGAGAGGCCTGAATCTCCTCTAAGGGACCATAAGTACAACGTCACTTGCGTTCAGGCTTCGCCGCAAGGTTTTATGTTTGCTTCGGCGTCTGTAGATGGCACTGCCATTTTGTGGAACGTGCATTCCTTAGCTAAAATATACACGATGGCGCAGGTGAACGGGGATCCCATCAGAGTGTGCAGGTTTGTATGGTGAACTTCTTCCAATAGATATATACCTACACAGAGTGTCCCACCATGAGTGCACATTACTTTTTAAGCTCCTCCATAGCTCTCAACTCAGGCTTTGAGCGCAGCGACCGAATGTAGAAATTCCGTAACGAAAAAACCTAACACAGCCGTGTATCGTCGGTTCAGTTCGGCAGACTTCGGCACGGTATTTGGGTGCTTGCGACTAGACGAATGCGTGCAGCCACTCTAGGACTCTAGCAGTGCAAAATGGAGTCGGCAATCTCGATGTTCCCATTGAATTATGAACGGCAAATATTTCATCAACATCGGATGGAAAATGTATAGCCAAACGGAAACATTTTCCATTAACTTCAGCTCTTGCTCTAACTATACATAAGTCGCAAGATGGAACTTTTGACGAAATAGTATATGAGTATAGTAAATCACATTCTCAGGAACTCGTGTATGTTGCACTCTCTCGGGTGACTAATATTGAAAAATTGTATATTACGACGAAAAATTATAATTCTGCATTTTAAGTTTCATCATAATCGAAGGCAAGCTGCATCGACTGGATCTTTGTTGCAAGAATTCGAAAGACTGTCTTTAAATAGTGTTCAGACGATAGCTCAAAGTATCCTAGATTTCATTAGTAATAGAAATGGCATTTCATTAATGACTTTCAATTGCCAAAGTCTACATAGTCACAAATACGATTTACTAGATTCAGGTACGAGACAAACCAATGTATTACTTGTTACCGAAACATGCATGACGCGTGATCAAAATACCTAATTTCAATTTTATTGTTCAATTCAAACGAGATACTGTTCCAAAAGGTGGGGTAGCTATTTACCAAAATAGTAATTATGTTACTAATATTATGACTCCGAATATTGAAGACGTTATCGATGTTAATGTTGGACTCTCATTTGTTCGAAATATTTGTGCATGCTTATGCAAACTTAGAAATGGCGTACACATAGTCATGGTAGCAATTTACATTTCTCCGACTAGAAAATTGGACGAGGTAGAGCATTTTATTTATCGCACATTACTGGAGTACACGAACAAGGGTCGAAAATACTAAGTACAAATGGTAATAAATTTCCACTCATCTTGGCTGGCGATTTCAACATCAACTTCGCTGATGAAAAATCAAAGCGGTTGAAAACTTTTCTTTCGGAAAAATTGAATTTAAAAATGAATAATGAATCCAAAACAAAATATAAGACCACTATTGACGCTGTATTTTCCAGATATTTAGAAGACATTGAGTCTTAAACTTATGTTTCTTATTTCAGTTACCATAAATCTATAGTTTCAATGATAAACATACCTGAATAACCTACATGCATTGTGAGATAATAAAAAAAAAATATTTTAAATAACAATATTATCTTCTTAATTTTGAATAGATGCTATGCGATTGCTTTACCTCGGCAGTCCTCGAATGCCACACGTGATTTTTTCTATTTCTAATTGAACACCCTGTATATTATGACTTTTTTGGATTTTATTTTATGTTTCATTTCCTATGGCCATCTAGAGCCGATTTCGAGTTTTCCACTTGAACAGTGAATAATTCGAGAACGGCTCTAGATGACCATAGGAAACAACATGAAATGAATGTGGCATTCGGAGATATATCCAAAAAAATCATAATATATAGGAGGTATGTATTATAGAAATAAGAAAATTGACACCATTTCCGGTAAGTCTTTGATATTTGAAAATCCGTGTGTTAGTTTGTCCTCTATGGACTCAGGAACCAGATGACCGATTTTGATGAAACTTGAGGATAGAGAATCATTATTATTTTTTCCATAAACTTATTATGGACACTCCTGGTGGGACACCTTGTATATTTCAATAAAATCTCTCGAATTTCACGTATAACTTGTAAGATAAAGAAAGGTAAAAAAATTGCCACTAAAAATAACTTTGTAGTAGTTTTATATTTGCTTTTGCAACCGATTACTGCAAGTACGAGGCATACTACTCAAATCGAAGATTACCAAGTTTAATCACCAGATGAAGATGTCTCTGTGAGTGATTTTCTTCTTCACTTAACACGCTTTTCATTGAAGAGTCCTCCACAATTCTTATTTGAATGTGCAATACATTGTCAGCAACCTTCAGAAATTATCTTCAGAAAATTTTCACAAATTTTGAGTAATATCTTCCTCAATATCTATTTTAAAATTGTTAGTGATAGAATCCCAAAAACTGCTCTTTCCGATAGGAAATTACCAACTTTTAACTGTTAGTTATCAGAATTATTGTTATTTAATCAGAGTTTATTTTTGTTTTTATACAGTGTACAAAATCGGGGTTGTTCTGATTTTGGAAAATAAAGTTTAGGACTGTATCCAGATAATTGAGTTAGAGATGGTATTGTAAAAACATTTATTGACATCATTCACAATCATAAAATGAATAAGTCACCCGCATGAAGTTAATACAGTAAAAATACAATATTAAAGTCATCTTTAAAACTCAGAGTGAAATATCCAACTAAAAACAGAGGTCATCTAGAGAAGTTCAAAATGAGAGGTCAGATGAAGTCAGACTTAGACTTTGAGAGAGTTCCATTAATTCAAAATTAAACACAGAGTTTACAGTGATGATGCAACTGAAATTTATTGCGAGAGCCTCTTAACTCATCAGAAAAACAAAAGGTTCAATAGTGAATTGTTAGAGTAGTCTGAGTTGTAATAAAGTGAGATTAGGCCTTAGAGGAGTACATGTATTGAAAACTTAATAGTCTAAGTCTGGTCTTCATTGAGAGCATTACAATATGAGAATATCAAAGTTGAGAAATCAATAATTATGATCTATAACGTAGTTCTGTAACGAGAAGGCTAATTAATCAATTGAGACAAAATTTACAGTGACAAACTACTTTTAGCAAGCAGGGTTAGTGTTCGTCAGAAAAATAAGAGTTACAATTGATAATTATGAGAAAGACAATATGAGAGTACATTGTATGAGTGTAAATCACCAACCCTTTGATTTGTTTGAAGCTGAAGGCTTGAGTTGCCACTTGCTAAATGTTTCCGATGAATGAACTTGAGAATTTCTTAAATATACTGAGGAGTTCATACCAATCTAAATCATGTTGGCAGTACTTGAGGAGACTGCTCAAGGTGAAGCAGGGATTGAGACTGTCAATCAGGTTCAATGTGTGAATTATTGATCGTTCGAATATTTCAGAGAAGTTGAGTTGAGTTTATTGAGAGAGAAGACTGATTCCATGATTCACCCTTATGCTTGAGATCGTTCATTCATCTGAAACTCGAGAAAAATAATTAGCAAAGTTAATGAGCAGTGCACGATTGAGAAATGAGATGACTACACTGAGATAATGAGGTGCACATAAGAATATAATGAATCAAAACTCATTACCACAAATAATGTTCATGTTTGGAAGCATTCAACTAGTATTTCCATTGTGAAAAGTCTAGAGAAATCTGAAAAATCATGAGAACAGCAAAATATATCAAAATATGTATCTTAGAGGAGTCAATTCCATTAGTTAAATGCAATAGAGATTTTCTGAGAGTAAAATGATAGAGGATTACCAGTATTTTTATAGATTTTATGATCTAAAACGTGGACACATTTTCAAACTTTGTAAAAGTAGGAAAATAACATTAAATATGCATTAATGAGAGATGACTTTGAGAAAGGTTCACTTACCTAAATGAATACTTCCAAAAATGAATGAGATGTACAATTAATTTGCGAGGTGACTTTTGAGAATTCTAAATTTCACAAGAGAGGTCTGATCTTCAGAGAATGTCGATACAGAAAAGGGGCACGATTTTTAACATACAGCCTATTTTAGGTTCAAATTTATAGTATTTATTCATTCAGAGTTCATTCTTGTTGAATTTCTGTTTTATATGATTCAAATCGCAATGAGGTTTCGATTATTCTACTGGTCTACAGGACTCGGAGCTCATTCGAATATAACATTGAGATTCGCATTATTTCATACCAGATCTGTAGAAAAGCCAACTACAACTACGTTGAGTAGTTCAACAATATTCTGTTTTTTTTTCACAAGAACCCATACGTATTTTTCACGATTTCCGAGTCTTTTGGTGGTTTGGTGTTCAGTTAGTTAATCATTGTTGGAATTATCAGAGATAAAGGAATGAATAAATTTTTTTCAGATTCTCTCCCGACAGTGCAATTTTTGTTACTGCCGGTGATAATGGTGCTGTTTGTATTTGGGACTTGGCAAGAAGGAATTTGATCAGGTGAGTTGAATATGTCGATAGAATATTGCTTGCGACAGAAATTCTATAAATTTCTTACAACCGTTGGTTTCAATGTGGTCATTCTCTAAATGGTTTCAAAGCAAAGCTGGTGGTTCATATGTTTGGGTTCTCTTTCAACCTTTCCCAAAGGAATTTTCAGTATCCTTTTTATTTGATCGTTGCTGTCTTGCTTTAATTTCTTGAACCATTCTGTTTGTCTACTCAAGCGCTATTTCCTGTACAGTTTTAATTATACGTTCTTCTCTGTGACTTGTTTATTGCTGAATAACTATGGGATCACAAGTGCTGCTATCATTACTCTTTTGAGTGTACTTTGAAGTTATTTTTTTATGGCTTTCTACGACCTGTCAGATATAGGTGTTGCATAGGTTATGCTGGGTGTGAGCAATGTTTTCATGTTTGCTTCCTTTGTTGAAGATTGGGTATAAACATCGGTGTTGTTGTCTTGTTCTCTTATTATCTTAATCTATTTGTTTGTTGAGTTTCAACCCTTGATCTAGTTTATCCTTCCGACTATCGTGATGTTTCCTATTTCATGATCATATCCAACCTAGGAAAATCGATCAAATTACAGTCATGTTACAAAAAAAAGAATGTATGAATATGTAGGTGTTCATGATGTCGCATCTTGATTGCTTCTAAGGTTTTCTAGAA
Organism: Hippodamia convergens; assembly: GCA_038502775.1. Lineage (NCBI taxonomy): Eukaryota > Metazoa > Arthropoda > Insecta > Coleoptera > Coccinellidae > Hippodamia > Hippodamia convergens. The sequence goes on along the minus strand of CM076607.1, from coordinate 134,083,296 downwards.
GTGTACAGGTAGGGAATTTCCTACTGACTGGCTCACACTGAAATTGCTGCAGAACATCTTCGGCACCCTCTAATCTTTTCCGGAATCTTTCATTCAACTGTGCAATTCTCCCTCTTATTGAAACCACTTTGTCAGCTCATACAGGAGATTGTTGGAGGGATTATGTAGGTGGTTTCTTAGATTTCTCAGCTTTTTAGTTGTCCTTAGTGCTGTGGTTTCAGCCACCTCTATCATCTTCCACAAAGAATCTTTGCAGTTTGCATAAAGCGATGACCGTATTCAATTATCTTAGTTGATGTGTTCATGCTAATGCATGGGTCGTTATACGTTGAATATTTGAAATGTTTTCTTCTATTGATGGCTGTTTTCATGTTGTTGACGTGTTGCTTTAGGCTGGCTTTGTTGTCTATATGGATTCCCAGGTATTTTATTGATGGAGAAGGTTTGACTTTTTATTGTTTATACAAATAGATGAAGAGTTTTCATTGATGTTTTGATTGAATATTTTAAGTTGTGATTTCGCTGGGTTAACTTTGAGTCTCCATTTAGCCAACCAGGCTGTGATGTAATCTATATGGGATTGAAGTTTTTCTAGACAGGAGTGATTTCTCATGCGAAATAACCATTGTGTCATCTGCGTATTGTAGAGTGTACTGGTTGTTATTTGGTATTGATCCAATATCACTGCAATATACACTGCGCAAAAAAATTTGAGCACATTATGGAAATCTCAAATTTATTCAACTGGAGGTGTTTTCAATGATAATTATTCTTATCAGAATTATGCATGTATACGTTATCCACATTCAACGTTTTTCTTTAATACAGATGTTTTTCCCAGCAGGAATAAAAAACGATGATATTATCAGATTTTGAATGTATTGGCTCCATTCTAAAATAAGTTGTTCTCGATCAATTCTAGTGATCAATAATTTTTCTTTCGTTTGACTTTTTATACTCGATCGCTATGCAACGAGAAACACGCGATTTGACCAAGAGATATGTGCCCAAGTGGTAGTTTTGCGAGAAGAAGGGTGGACATACACAATAATTGCAGAAAGGATTGGAGTTTCCCACACGAGTGTGTCCAGAATGTTGCAGCTATTCAGGGAGACAGGTATGAATATCCGAAGACCAAAACAGGGTAAACCACGGGTAACAACTGCCATTCAAGAACGTTACTTTGAGAGTTTCTTAGTTGAGACAACGGTTTGCAACCGCTCGCCTCCTTCAAAATCAGCTTGAGCAAACTCATGGAGTTCAAATTAGCACTCAGACAATAAGAAATCGTGTCAGAGAATATGATTCAAGGCCTCATGTCGCGGCAAGAGGCCCAACTCTTACCCCAGCCCATCGAAGGGCGCGTTTGGATTTTGCGAGAGTACAAATCCATTGGGAAGTGGCCGATTGGGAAAGAGTTCTCTTGACAAATTAGTCTAGATTCGGCCTCTACCATTCTTGAAGGGCATGTAGTGCCATTTGAACCATACATTGGTGAAAATTTGATTTTTATGGACGGTTCAGGAGTACCTTGAGAGGTTGAAGTCTCTCGAATGGAATGGCCAGCAAGAAGTCCAGATCTCAATCCGATTGAGCAGGTTTGGGACAACCTCAATAGAAGGCTGAGAAGTTCAGGAAATCATCCAGCTACTCTCAATGACTTAGGAATCCAACTCGGAGAAATCTGGGAAGGATTAGATCAGAACATTTTAAGATCACTCATTTTGAGTATGAACCGTCGTTGCCGAGCTGTAAGTAACGCAAGGGGTGGAAATACCAAGGATTAAATCACTCATCAGCATTTCATTATTTAATGTGTCTTGTTTCGTTCAAAACCTTTCCATAAAAAATAAGTTATAAAGTCAATGTAGAGTTAACTTTATTAAAAATGAGATTTTCAGAATGTGCGTTAACTTTTTTGCTCAGTGTATGTTGAATAGGAAATGGAGGTAGTGGTGTATCTTGCATGGGAGTGAAGAAGTCTGAATGTGTATATCATTCATTTTCACTCTTAGTATTCTGTTCTCTAGATACAATTTGATAATTTGGAGAAGATAAGCTGGAGTATTTTTCTTGTGCAATTCATAGACTAAACCCTTTGTCCACACACTATCGAACGCTTTTCTGGTAACGAAACAAATTGTGTGACATTTTTTCAGATCGGTTTGGGACCATAAGGGTGCTACACAATCACTGGCTTTCACGCCCGATTCGCTCTACCTGGTGACCGCTTGTTCCATGGAAATGATAAACGTTTGGTATTTGCAAGACCTAGCGGATACAGTCAGCGAATCTTGCTGTTCCCCTGCGGCGAGTGTTGTGAACGCCCTAGACATGGGAGTGTTGAGTTTGGATGTCTCCAAGCATATAGAAGTGGACGGTAGGTTATGATTTGTGACCAGATCAAAACTTGTCGTCATGAATGATTCGATTCCGAATAATAAATACGGGTTGCCTCTTAGAATTCGGGATTAGAGAACCAAAACAATCGTCAATTATCGACAAATCATTTTCAAAATATTTCCATGATGATTTATACAGGGTCTTTCACGAGGAACCTCGCCCATATTTATACGGGAAACTACTGAACGTATTTTCATGAAATTCAGTACTTATAAGTATTTCACGATGATGATGAAATCTAAAATATTATGTCATATGTTTCGTCAAATTCATTAAATCTCTTCCATATCAACAGTATTAAAATAATTCAGAAAAGAGGTATGTCACTAGTGAGTTATTCGAATGATTTATCTTCTATGACCAAGGTCATTGTTGTTATGAAGCAGGTTCTATCAATTTGACTCTACGCACGAAATGAAATCCTGAATAACTCAAGAATTATTAATTTTAGAAGATCTTGGAGGTAGCTGAAACAACATCCCTCAGAACGATAACAAAATTAAGGCACCCAAATAACCCACTATATAACCCTCCCAATCCTTTGCTATACCAGACAACAAGGATAGAACCCATCGGAGAACGTATCAAAAAATTAAATAAGAACTTTATGGAGAGGCTAGAAAAATTAGAAGACATAAGTGAGCTGATGCACAACGATCCAATAGTACACCCGAGCAGAAAATTCCCAACTTGCACTTTACTACATAAACTTAAAAACTGTTGAATTCTAATATTGTTATCATTTTTTTTTCCTAAAATAATTTAAATGCTATGTAGGCTGAAGGACTTAGGTCGATGGCCATTTGATAATGTCAATAAAGTACCGTTATCTATCTATCTATCTCTCTGAGCGGGAAAATTCGAAAAAAAATCGAAAATAGAGCTCCGCTGAAACAAGAATAACTTCGAGGTTTTTGGATGGAAAATTTTCATTTTTGGGATTTTTCAAGATGTAAGATTGATGTATCCACTTTAAAAATCGAAATCGCGATTCATGATACAGGGGGTGAAAAAATCGCTTTCAAAGTTAGGGATGACAAAATCGTGAAAAATCAATTTTTTCAAATTAGAACCCCATTTTTATGGTAGATATTGAATCTAGGTTAAAAAATAATGTGAGTGTGTGCATCACACCCTTGCCCTAAAATGGATATTTTCTGAGTTATTCACAAAAAACTGTTTTTCGTCTTGAATTTTCAGCTATTTCTTTTCCCTTCACGCCAAAAACATGAAATTTTCAGGAACTGTTACTTAAACCATGTTTTAGATTTTACTACCCTAATATGCAAGAGAAAAAGTTACAGGTAGTTCCTAAATAGATGGCGAATTTTGATTCGAATTTGTATCGGAAACCTCTTTATTTCAACTAATCGGCCATCGGTTTTCTCTCCAGTGATAAATAAATAATTCCTTATGAACCATATGCAACACCTTACCATGTTTTACATTCTTTTTTTTTTAATGATAGATATCATTAATTACATCTGCCAAATTCCTCTTTATTCAGTAGCAGTAAAATATCCATTTTAGGGCAAGGGTGTGATGCATACACTCACATTATTTTTTAACGTAGATTCAATATCTGCCATAAAAAATGGGGTTCTAATTTGAAAAAATTGATTTTTCACTATTTTGTCATCCCTAACTTTGAGAGCGATTTTTTCACCCCCTGTATCATGAATCGCGATTTCGATTTTTAAAGTGGATACATCAATCTTACATCTTGAAAAATCCCAAAAATGAAAATTTTCCATCCAAAAACCTCGAAGTTATTCTTGTTTCAGCGGAGCTCTATTTTCGATTTTTTTTTCGAATTTTCCAGCTCAGAGAGAATTTTCCAACCAAAACTGAAAAATGTTACATCAAAATAACTTGAAATTTTCTAAGGAATCTATTTCTGCAATAAGAAAATGGTGTTCTAATTGGAAAAACGGAAGTTGACGTCATTTCCGGAAAAACCGGAGGTGCTCATGCCTTGAAAATATTTTAGATTTCATCAGCATCGTGAAATACTTATAAGTGCTGAATTTCATGAAAATACGTTCAGTAGTTTCCTGTATAAATATGGGTGAGGTTCCTCGTGAAAGACCCTGTATACTTCTGCATTCGTTTGAACCAATTGTCGAAACTGATTATTGTAATAGACAACCCCTATATGATTTTTTTGTAATATGAAATGATTTTGTTCATATGAAATTATCTAGATGTCAGTGGTTAACCAGTGAGCGGTTTCCTTTAAAGGGGAAAGTTTCTCTTCAACTTAGAGAGAGTGTGGATTCTTATAGAGAGTCTCCAGTGTCCAGGGATAATTGAAACCAGTGAAATAACTTCAATACAAATCTCTTCACCAAAAACAACAAGAAACAAAAACT